>WAAB01024644.1:60427-109395 GCA_013389865.1 Piaya cayana
CTGCATAGGGTTGTTGTGCCCCAGGTGCAGGACTCGGCATTTGGCTGTGTTAAACCTCATGCTGTTAGACTCAGCCCAGCAGTCCAGTCTGTTCAGATCCCTTTGCAGGGCCTCCCTACTCTCCAGTAGATCGACACTTCCACCCAGCTTAGTGTCATCTGCAAACTTACTAAGGGTGCACTCAATGCCTTCATCCAGGTCATTGATGAAGACACTGAAGAGGGCTGGACGTAGCACTGAGGCCCTGGGGAACCCCACTCGTGACTGGCCTCCAGCTGGATTTAACCTCATTGACCACCACTCTCTGGGCCCGGCAATCATCCCAGCACTTCCTAAGTTATGGATACTTCAGTATCAAACCTAAAAGCTTTTTTAACAGGGGCTTCTCAGAATCAGGTTGAATTAAATTCTTTCGTTAGTGACACATGTGACAGCTTACTAATTTTTTTCTTCTTTTTTTTTATTCACTTCATAAACACTTTGGAAGGGAGGAGAAGAACCTACAATTACCTTCACAGAAGATATATCAGACTATGGATATGAAATAAAGAGAACAATTCTAAGTGTGCAAAGCAAAGCACTAGAGAATAAAGTCAGTGTTAGGCAGAGTAAACACCTCTCTGAGTTTTTCCTTTTTAAACTGTTGCTCTTCTTTGACCTTGAATTAGACTCTGGAATAAATTCAACATTACTGAAAGAGCATATTAATTTTTTAAAGTATATTATTTATTGTACCTGTAAAATGCTTTGTCCCCTTTTCAAATAACCGAATGTTGTTGTACAAGTTTGAGAATTCCTCCTGCAGGTCCTTCATAGTCTGTCTTCTGCTAGTTCCAGAGGAAGATGCTGAAGATGTAAAAACAGAACGCACAACTTCCTGATAGGTTTTTGTTAGAGGCCTTGGAACAGGTAGAAAGGAGAAAAATGGAACATTAAGAAAAGAGTAAAACCGTAGAAGGTTTTTCCAAATATATCAGCAAATAAAGAAAGCTACCTCATTACACAGCAAATGAATGGGACTGTTTATCTCATTATTCTGTGAGATTCATTAGAAACAAGTAATTGAAATCAGAAAAAAAGACTAGGAAATTAAAATGTATTTCTGTAATCGCAGAAGTACTATTGGTTACAGTAAGCATGGTATGTACGTCTTTGCCAAGTTTTTAACTTCTAACAACTCCTAAATGGGAACAAGACAAAAGACAGAAAACATTTTCAGATGCAAAGCTATTCACAGACTCAGTGGTCTGTGGACAAACTTCAGATTAATGAGTGCTGTAAGAGGGGAAGACTTAAATTGCATTAAAATAGCACAGGCCCCACTAAAGATGGAGTCACCCTTGCACTCCTATTTATTCATTTTGAAGCTGTCCTATCATGTCCTTTTGCCCTCAACACACATATTCCCATCCACTTTCTTGTATGGATTATCTTTTAAAAGACGTTAGTTGTCTTTGCTTAGATCAGTTCACTGACCTAGCTTACTATCAAGTTCACGCAGGTATCAGAAGAGCCACAAAAGACAGGAAACATGACCATATACCAAGGGTGCACAGACGATGAAACCCCAACATGGATCAGTTTAAGGGGGTGAAAATACATCCATGAACCTGAAATACGCTTGCTGTTTAAGGATACGGAACCACCTGTGACTAAGCAGAACTATTTCTCACTACTGTGTCAGCATGGCTTTTCAATACATAAGCAAGTATGTAACACGGAGCCGCACAGGTAAAGAACATTGTGTTTCAATTCTATCAGCAAAACATTTTTTTCTAAGCAAGGAAACAGTGTGAAGAGAAGATTCATTTGAAGTGAATCACAGACTAACTTCAGCTGAAATTACCTTATTAGATGTTCAGCAAGTTCTGTAATAAGCTCTTCAGGGCATTCCTGCATGTGGCTCTTCAAAATGTGCTGAATTTCCTCTTGTGACATGAAAGGGAACTCTGGCTGCTTATTCCTACCTGTAGGAGGAACATTCATTAACAAAAGGAACATTCATTGACAAGGCATTGTAGTTAGTTTTGTTGCAGTTACTCTGTGGCATGAGACTGTGTTGTTCTGGCCTCAACATTCAAATCTTCATAGGAGAAATGCCTTGCCAACAACGCAAAAAAACAAGGATGACTACAGATGACAGTAGAATTTTACACATATGAAAAACTGATAAAATTTCTCTTTTGATCACTTAGAAGTTTTCTTCTATAACAAGTAACTTAAATAGTATAGGAGGACACACATTTTTCGAGACAGATTTCAAACTGGCCCATTCATTGGTTTAGTAATGATGACAATACCAAGAGCAGACAGTTTTCTAACACGTGAAAACTGAACAGAAAGTTCTTATCTGAAGGACTTCACTAGGTGGTAGTTCTTTTATTTAACTCCACTTAGTAAGGTACACAATCATGTAACGGAGCATCCTAAACTTGAGGTTACAGTATAAAATCTGAGACAAGAAGTAGAAATGAATGCTGCAGAATTCAGTGTTTACATATAAGAATGTGATCAAAATGATGACTGGGAACCAGCAAAGGACAGACATTCCATGCTCCAGATGCAGCATCAAACAGGTTTATGCTGCACATGAGGCAACTGAATGAACAGAAATCAATGACGTTCCTCGCTGTGCCACAGTGACAATGAACACCACACAAGGCTATGTAAACAGGTGGAATGGGAGCTTAAAACAGACTTTGGTAGAGTGTTACTCATATTTGAATGGTTACATCTGAATTTATCCTGGGATTTTGGTTCAGTCTATTTATTAGAATACAGCAATACAAGCAGCAACAACTGTAAAACATGAAAGGTTACACCAAAAGAAAAAGGACAAATAATAGTGTTTTACTCAGTAACTGAGCAATCTTAGGAATAAGTTAATTTATAAGTGACAGTAATTCTATGAGGATGGTACACTACAAAATTAAGATGCTTTATCTCACAACTTCAAATAACATTTTTAAAGGAATTTTTCAGTCAGTACTGAAAGTCTAGATACTATATATAAAATGGAAGTATACATTTCTGGTATGCCACTGAAAAAAAGAAATTACACATTTACGAGTGTCTCATTTGCAACCACTGCTTGCTAAAAATCTAACAATTAAGCATATACTTCTGAGAAAGCTATCCATGCTCCTTCTCCTAGCAGTAAAGACACAGAAATAGGTATCAAATGGGAGTGATTCAAATTCATAGAATCACCAGGTTGGAAGAGACCCACCGGATCATTGAGTCCAACCATTCCCACCAATCTCTAAACCATGCCACTCAGGACCTTGTCCACCCGTGCCTTAAACAACCCCAGGGAAGGTGAATCAACCACCTCCCTGGGCAGCCTGTTCCAATGCCCAATGACCCTTTCTGTGAAAAACTTTTTCCTAATGTCTAGCCTAAATCTCCCCTGGCGGAGCTTGAGGCCATTCCCTCTTGTCCTGTCTCCTGTCACTTGAGAGAAGAGGCCAGCTCCCTCCTCTCTACAACCTCCTTTCAGGTAGTTGGAGAGAGCAATGAAGTCTCCCCTCAGCCTCCTCTTCTCCAGGTTAAACCACCCCAGCTCTCTCAGCTGTTCCTCATAAGGCCTGTATTCAGGCCTGTAATACACATCTAAAGCAATTGAGACACATTTAGCCTTCAAAGTACCTGCTTTTCTCCATTACAAAGGTAGCAAGCTCATATGTAGAAGCCTCAGTTAAGCAAGATAAATCTTATTTAAAATATTAAAACTTTATTTTGACTACATATTTCATCCTTATGAGGAAAAACATCTCACTACTGTTTCATTCCTATGATTTGTTTATTTAAGCTAATTAAGCTTTGGAATTGGACAAGAACTTCTCCATTTATCATACACTACGCAGCAGGTGTTAAGAAACTACGTATAATATTCTTCCTGAAATCTAAGGCATTTCCTACACAAAATCGAATTTACAAAGTTAAAAACCAAACCACCATACCCACTCTCATTTGTTTTACTTAAACTTCTTTTTTGAAGACAGTTATACTATTCAGTGAATACTTTATGTCCATTTTCTTTAGACAGCAACATCATACCCTAGGATACAATTCTAATGTATTCTAATGTACTATTCCCAAATTCTTTAATTTTTTACTTGACCTTACCAATATAGTTGGAGAAAAAAAGATGTGGAAAATGAAGTGATAAAAACATTTCACTATGAGTAGATAGTGTCCAAAATAAAATGACAAACCTGTACTAGTTGTTTGCGACTCTTCATCGCTGTCAGCATCCTTTCTTCCTTTCTTCTTGGTCTTCTTAATCTTGATCTCTCTAGCATTGCCACCTCCTCCTCCTCTCACGCTTCCACTGCCCTCTGGTGGAGAATTATTTGCTTAGTAAACAGTGATCTAGCACTTGAAAAGTTTGCAATATTGCAGTAATTTACCTGCGTTACTTGTTAATGCTGAATTAAAAGAAACACAGCCTAATTCTATACGTAACCTACAGTACATATTCCAGAATCTTAAGGCCCTAAGTTTCATTCTTAAGAAAAAACAAAGCAACAAAGTCAAAGCTTTATTTAAGTTAATGCTATTAATAAACACAAATACTAATCATATCAATATACATATCATTAAAAAAGAGCAATATTGTTTTCCAGCTGCAAACATGAGATACCAGTGTCCATAATGCAATGGGAGTACTTCTGTTGGCTGAAAATAGCACTTTAGTAAGCATTTAGCATTTTTATTCAGTGCTGAATAATTGAACTCTCAGAAATATTCCAGATAACTTTGTTAACTTCCAGCAAAAGAATTCTAGGTAGTATTTATCCAAAATATTCTTAGAAGTGTGCATTCAATACCTTTTTCCCCAACTATTTCTAGATGATGATAAAACAATGAGATATTCCATTTCTGACAAACATAAATTACTCAGTTCATCAGTCCTGTAACCCATGCATTCACACTGCAGACGAGGATCTCAACTGCAATACATTCCTTCTCTATGAAGTAAGCTGTTCTGTCATTTGCTCCCTTTTTCACAATTTGTTCCCTTCTTTCTTCACTTGAAAGAAATTCAAACTCCAATATAGGTTATATACATGCATTAAGTCTTGAGAAAGTAGTTATTTTCCATTTAAATGTAAGGTCAGAGATTTAAGTAACTACATTATGCAATGTTATTATAATTTAAGAAAATTGAGCACAAAGACAAGATGCTACTACTCACAAAGCTAACTGCATGAGCTGGTATTCTTCACAAGCTTATTTGAAATGCAACTGCACTCAGCTGAGCAGATAGAAACCTTTTCAACTGTGCAATAAACTAATTATTTTGGAAATAGGCTCCCTTCATTCTGTACACCATTGAAGAGCCACGCAGAAAAAGCTGCAATCTGCAGTCAAGACCTCATCCATACAGAGACGAAGGAGGAGAGGCTACTGCCAGAAAAGCAAAACTTTATGACAACAGGATACTTGGACTGTAACATACAGAAAGGATTACAAGAGCACATGCCCCTGCAGATACCTTTTTTTGTAAGATACTGTTGCAAATGGTATAAATAGAGAATTTATCTCGAAAATTTTCATTAACCCAATTCATGGCAGAATTCATATTTGTATGAACTGCATTAACCCTGCGCCATGCCAGCTTACACTTAGACAGTAGACACTGATGCAGTCATGCACCGACCTTAACACAGGCACCATGACACTGGCCACATTCTTCCATTATGCAATAACATCCAACTCTTAAACTATGATGTCGATTGTTTTAAGGTAGTACACCTAACAGTCCATAAGCAAAACCACCTCAAGGATGCGCTTTCTGATGGTGCAGCACACGTCACCTGTGAATATAAATGTGTCTGGACATCTGGTACATGTTCTGGAGGGTTGGAAACTGAAGTCACTGTATTTATGACAGTTCAATTAAAGTTCAAGCTCCTCTGCATCAGCTCTGGCTCTGGTAGCAAGAGTAAGTTTAGATTTCATGCCAACTCAGTCAAAGGTTTTTTTTTTTTAAGACTTGAACATAATATTCTATTTAGAGTATATTTTATTAACCTAAATGCATCAGTGCTCTAATTCTCCTACTTTCTGTAGCACATAAAACTCATATGTTGAGTTCAATATAGACTGCTCAGATGTGCTCTAGCTACATAAGAGTCATGTAAAATTTCTGGGGCTGAAAATATAGTCTTTCATCTAAATAATGTTTTAAGACCCAGAAAGAGGTGAAAGGGTCAAACCCTCACGTTTTTATTTTTCCACAGATGAAGATTTATTCCAAACAACCACCACACAAATGAAGTAAGGTTTGGGATTAATTTAATCCAGAATAAATGTTAACTGTGTGAACCTCCAAATAACTTCTTTGTGTTAACAACGTAAAATTGTCTGGCGTGGGATTCTCAGAAAAGACGTACAACATTCTCCAAAAACTCCCATCTTAATATCTCATTTCTCAATTTTCACAGGGTGATTTTGGAAGTACCTTTCTATGAAGAAATATTTTCATTTTCCTGGATCTCTGAAATGTGGAGAGTATGAGTGTAATATACACTGTGTAGTTAAAAACAGTACAGAGGTCCTCAAGCTAATACTGGCTTGGTAAGTCCTCATTGTGCAACTTAATCTTACATGATCATCCTATATACATTAATAAATAAACATCAAACCCTTGCCCCTTAAGCCAGCTGCCTTGCATTGCACTAACCCAAGGGGTCTTTATGGTATTTCCTCTACACTTCCAAATCTGAAATCTGTTTTCATTGACAAAGCTCAGCTCTATATACACCTACAGTATAAGGATGAGAAGTGGTTGGATTATTTCTCAAATATCTTCAGCAACAGACTGGAGGCAACTAATGGACTACAAATTTTTTTTTTTTTGGCTTAAACTAAACATCGATGCCTTACCTGTTGCTTTCTTTCTTCTTTCATCCTTTTTGTCTTTTTTGTTAGCAGATGAATTCTCCAAACCAGAAGCATGTTTTAAGTCGTCTTCAGTGATTAAATTAACTGGGTTATTTTTCATTTCCTAAAATGAAGAACATGCACATAATAGCAAAAAGATACACACAGCAACAAAAGATACATACGGAAATATTTAGGCCATATTTAAGTATACTAATCTTAACACCATGTTTCCCAAGTGCAATATATAAGAAGACGCGTATGCTCTCTTCAAAATTCAGAATATGATCATACCGTTACTGTGATGGTGTTGCCTGAGTGCAACTGAATATACATTAAACTGCACTGATTACATATAGAAACCTTTTCTTCATTTTAGCCCTTCTTCTCAAGCTGTATTTCAGATGAGATGTAAAGAGATGGCAAGAGCAAAGAGAAAGTAGCATAAACTATACTCCAACATTCAAAGTACATTGCACCTTGAGCAATAAGAAAAACCGGTACCCTTTCAGCTTTCTGTTGCATGATGTAAGAAAACAGATCAGCACAGCTGCTTAGAAATTTCTCACTGACGACAATAGTGTCACTGAAGATTAAACCTGAAGAATTTTTGTTTAAGGATCTCATCACTTGCTGAAGCAAAATCCCAACATCCTCTGCTGACAATGAACTGGGCAGAAGAGTCTAAGGTAAAGAAAATCAAAATAATTTACACACAATAATTTCTTCCAGATTTCACAGATATTCTTCTATTTAGCCAAAAAGAATCCACAGACATCCCATTTGACTTCTGTTAACTATTTAGAATATATTGCATTTTTTAAATTGAAAACTAATAATTTAAGAGTAAAAACTATTTTAAACTTTTTAACATCCCAGATCAATGCTGCTCTAGAACGTGTGCTACCTCTGGGAAAACACAGGAAAACTTCAAAATGCAGCTCAACTTCAAGAGATACAGAGTAACACCAAACACAAAACAGCAGCAGTCCTCCTCACAAGCAACTAAACAGTGTTATAAGGACTAAAATCATGATTTCAAGACAAAATGGCTAATATTCCTCTCCTTACTGAGACTGCCATAAAAAAATCAGTTTAATCTTTTTTTCCAAAAAGCTATCCACTCTCTAGCAGAACACATTAGCAGTAATTTTGAAATGAAAGTCGGTTTTAGGTATTTATAAGCTGAATACTGTTATGTCCTTCCCCTGCTTTTGTTCAGAACAACTTAAAGGCAAATACTGTCTTTTTACTTATTGTTTTACTTAAAATGAATACTCTTATTTGACATATTCTTCCATTATAAGTATATGCAGTTTCAATAAAGTTTAATTAGATACAAAAATAAGACAAAATAAATAAATCCAACAACAAAAACTGAAAGGATTGCTTACTACTACATCTATCCAGCTTCCAGAGCTGATGGCTTCCTCTACAGAGGCTTCAACTTGATCCACAATTTCTTGACCAACGCAAGCTGCTCTCAGAAATAAGAGTTGTGTAGACTTGTATCTTTTTTTAATGTAGCCTGCTGGGTCAGGGATGCCAAGTCTGTACAAAGCATCAAATTCTATAAAATAATTAGAGGTCTGTTATATTTAAGAACCTTCATATAAATACAGATTCTTACGTTGTCATTTTCTTTGAAACCAGAAAACTAAGAACTATATAGTTTTTATAGGAGTAAATGCAGCCTCAAGCTGATGCTGACCTAAAACTTAATTCAGTCCAAGCTATATCTAAACACAGTTAATAGAAATATGAAGATTAAATCATGGACGTGATTTTGGTCTCAGTTTTGGAAAAAACATGGTGTTTTTTTAGATTCTTACATCATTATCTTTGTGATTATTTAATTCCTAAGTACACTACTGTAACATGAACAATATTTACAACACATACAATATTAAAATCTTTTCTTTTCAAATGGTACCCCAACATACTCATAGAATCGTGCAATGCCTCACAAGCAAAGCATTTCAACTATTTGGCAGTTTATACTTAAAGACATTCTGAAAGCATTTGAAGACTTTGACAGATACTCTATCAATCAAGCAATATTACAGAACACTTAATACTACTACAGTAAATTACTTTGGACCTTTTCAAACTACAAGACCAACTTATTTAGGGAATGGCCCTTTGGGACCATAAGGGTACATTCTTCTGTTTATTCAGGTCCATGTTTTCCCACAGTTCCTGTTTTAAAACACCATCGTTAAGCATTGTTCAGCTTTTAAGTTAGATAGACTTGTTTGGATACAAATTATGACACTAGAGCTACCCATTGCAGTTCTACAAATCTTATTTTGGAAGAGATTGTTCCTGTGCACTGCACACTTGGCAATCTGGACTATTAACAGCCAAGGTTTGGTAATAAGCTGGACTCCTGGTCTGAAACTCTGACCACACGGGTCAAACACGATCATCTGAAAAGTCTACAATGAGCAGTCTAAGAATTGTTTTTGCAACAGTAAATAAAGGTAATATTCATAACTCTTAGGAGAAACAAAGTTACTGCTTAGCAGTATGGTTTTCTTTACTGAAATATAGTTCTTTGTGATAAAGTAACACACACCATTATACAAAAGATCATCTTTTAATGTAAAAGTATTGACTACTATATTGATTTCCACTTATTCTTTGGAGGCTCCACTCTAGACACTAGCTATTTTGAAATAAGAACAAATACTTGAAATACTTAAATTAGTTTTAGAAAAGTACTTTAACTGCAGGAATAAAGATGAATTACCTAAGTAACCATTCTGCTTGAAAAAGGAATCCACCCAGTTGCTCTGTGTTCTGGCATAGATGTCTGGAACAAACACAGCCTTATCCTGTCTCCCACCAACCACAGTGCCTTTTAGACGACCAGTGTTAACAAGTTCTTCCAGCACAGCTACAAGACAAAAACAAATGAAGTGACATTTTCCACTTCAATATATCCATTAATCAAAACATAGCAATTATTTTCCCTGCTTAGTTTATTTTTTTCCCTGACCTACTAGGTTTTTTTCCTTTTTAATATTAATTGAAAGAAATTGAAGACCTCCTGCTTGTTCTAGTGAAATATTTCTGAGTTCTATCAATTATTTTTAACATTTATGTGAATACCTTGGTAGAAGTTATGTAAATCATAAAATGTTTCAAAAGTACAAGCCACAATGGCAGAATCAACCTACTTTTTATTGGAAATACACCTGGACAGTTTGAGCTTTTAATTTAGAAAACGCAGAAATAAAAGAATCTTCCTCATGACAGATAATAAAATATATGAGCATTTTATTAATAACCTTCTCTTTGAATTCACTGCTTGCCTGATAACCAAGATGGAAAAAAGAGAGCTCTGAATACACTAAAGTGGCATGAAAAATTGCTACCTAAACTGCATGAATACGAGCATCTCCTAACTGTGACCATCTTCATGGTTTACAATGGTCACACTGGCCAGTAAGAACATCCTGATAATGCATGAATATTGCTGACAAGGAATGTATTGATAACTGGTAATGCCAAAGAACTAAGCCTTTCTCGATGCCAAATGAGGTATTTAAAATCTATTAAAGATGCACGGGAGTATCTGATTTGCCCTATATGTTCTGCTTTTGCCTCTTCATAAATCACTAGATATATTTTTTTAAAAAAACAGTGAAATCAACTGCTGACTCCCAGAGCTTTGCTAGATGGTTTTTTTACCCTTAGTTTGTGTTCATTTCTATTTCAGATTTTGCCCTGAAACAGAACACTAGATGGTATCACAAGGTACAGCTCCTTGTTCATTACATATGCGTAGTAGTCAACATTTCAATATCCTCAGTATGGTACATGAATGTTTCACTCATTTACAGAGGAAAATCTAGTTCCAGAAGAAATTTTAAAGTGTGATTTATTTTTTTTGTCAGTTACAAGCTATCAGCCATTGAACATGGCTGCCACTAGTAAAGCTGAACAGTAGTTACACTGAAAAAATGTAGAAAAAAAGAGAAACTGATTTAAACAATACACAGTTTTTCATAATCTAAGACAAGAGCTAGAAATTATGTTCTGCCATGGTACAGTTATCTTGTATAAAATGGAGCTTACAAGACAGACTCTGAAAATGAAATTAGTTTTTTTGTAATTACTGATAGTTTAGTTACCCTAGAAAATAGTCAATATGCCTATTCTACCTAAACAATTGTCAGACAGTCAGGCAATACAGTTGTATTCTCAATGTTTTCTTTTTTATTCAATGTTTTTGGGGAAAAGCAAAACTTTTACAGGTATTTAAAATAATTTTGTGGAGAACCAGCAATAAACCAGAAACTTTAGAGAAAGGGGAGAAGTGATGCACATTAATGTTGGTATTATTTCCAGTTTTTAAAACTCCAGGGCAGAGAAGGTGCTTTCAGAGGGGATTTCACAGCCCCTATTACAATTAGGCCAAGATAGCCTTTTGTTTTTTAAAAAACAACAGGAACTTCGCAGAACTACTGTAATCCCACATGTATTTGTAAAGATGTTTCAGCAGTTTATAGTGTCCTATTAGGTCTCTGTCAAAGTCTGGCACAGACAATAAGCATCCCTCCACACCTGCCCCATAGCAGCAACACAATACTTAGAAATGAAGAACATTTGTGCTTTCATTTTGCTTTGGAATAAGTGCTTTAACTTAAGCAGTTTCTCATTTCTAAAATTATTTATTTTCTATCACAAATTCATGTCAGCTTAACATGAATAGCAGCACAGCTATGACTGAACAAAAGATTATTGTTTGTTTAACACTATGCATTGAACAAATAACCAGCTGTTTGCAAATTATATGAACAGTACACTGAACATTTTTTTTTTTCTGGAATAGACACAGGACTAACACAGACCACTTTAAAATGCATTGCAAATAGCATCTATGGAATTGAAATGGTATCTCAGAAAATGGATAGATTAAATTTAAATGTGCTCTGGTAGCGAGTAAAAAGCTCTTTGAAACTCAGGAAACTGCAAAGTAACGAACACTGAAGAAAAAGATGAACAAACTTACTAAAAAAACCTAAGAAAAAGGAAGTACTAGAAATACAATTAGCCATTGTGATGATTACTAGTGACAGGAAAACACTAGAAATTCGATTCACACTAACACTGTACGTGAGCAAAACACGATCAGGCTACGTGCAGGATCTATTTGAAAAAGACTGCAATCACATACTGAAATTTGTTGGGTACTGCAACATTACTATAATGCAGTCCAGCAGATTTTCTTTTCATCTATACCTAGGTGGTACACTCCAAAGAAAAAAAAAGAGAAAAACTTAAATTGATTATGTTATAGTAGAATGTGTATATGTTTTTGTTTAAATGCTTAGATTTTCACTTTTAAAGACTAAGTCTGTCACTACAAATAAGAAGGTATTATAGTGGAGGTTAAAGTGTGCGATGCCCTGAAAACAGAAGACCCCATCAAATAAAAGAGAAATACTGACTTTCACCAGAAGAGACAGAAAGCCATTAAAAGGCTCTGAAGACCAGCAAGCTTGGTCAGCTAGCTTAACAGCACTAATGATGCTCAAAGCAGAATTCTGGATAGACTGGAGAGGAATCCTGGTAGTCAAAGAAAAGCTGCGACATTAGAAGTGAGAAATAATTAAGTACTGCCTAAAATAATTTTTATGAATTTCTATTTTAAAAAGAAACTGTGGAAAATAACAGTTAATAGATATGCTTTATCTCTCAGCATATAGACATTTAACTAAGAGCACAACAAAAGCTCTGCCCCTGCTATCACAGAGAAAAGTCAATAAATGAAATCCAGAGCAGTTAATGCCATTTGGCTATGTAAAATCTGACCCCTTTTGTGTGCTTCACTGATAAAACTCCCAGTAGCTAGGGACAAATAACAAAACAGATGACAAAATGAGTACTGTACTTCTTGTATAATTCTGCTCCCAGAGGCATTTCATCAAAGTACACTTCCATTGCTTCAGATACAGAGAACATCTCTTCAGTTATGGATAGTGCAAAAGGTTTATAACTTCTTACACTAAACATACTGTTCTTTATTCCAGAATTAAGGCTATATACTAAAACACTTCTTTGAAAGCATGCTTCTAGTAATGAAGAATCAATGAATAAACTAACAAAAATATAAAACAGTCTGAACAAAACTCACAGTAAAGTAAATGTTCTTGAAATCCATAGCGAGTGATCAAGTTACTTACAGGTGTAGGCCTTGGAAAGAAAGAAAATCAAAACAAATAAGTTAATGACCTGAAATTGATGTGGACAATCTAGAAATAAGAAGTTTCCCCAAATGGAGACACTCATTATATTGTAGTCTCTGGGTGCTATGCCAAAGTTTAATACAGCTTATAAGGCTTAATATTTGAATTATTATATAGTTTTATAAGAGCTACAATAACTATTGCAAGGAAACTCCTGCTGTCCCAAGTTTTTCTCTTTGTATAAACTGAGACAGAAAAGTACTGACTTAGTAAGAAAACATTTTCTGTGAACACATGTAGTGGGTACACAAGTCCATAATTGACTGAGGAGCCACAGAATGACAGTGAGGATAGATATTCGCTAAACAAATGAAAGAACTACTGATTATTTTCTTCAGCCAAAAAACCCTCACTGTGTTCTATGTTGTTGCACTTTCTCTGTTCTGTTTTCAAAAGGAGGTCTTGATTTAAAAAAAATGAGTCTAATGTAACTGAATATTACATTCCAGGAACTGAATTACCCTTAAAGAGATACATCCTTACGTCTTTATTTTCTTTCTTTTCAATTGCAAGTAAATTTTGTCCACAAAGACCTATGGTAAAAATATATGAATGTGTGGTTGCAGGTGTTGCAGTTTACCGTGTAATTGCAGTGAAGAGACCACGAATGCGTGCTCGATGCCGGGATACAAAAGCTTCAGTAAAAATCACCCCACGGTTTTCCTGGTCTAGTTGTCCATGAATAATTCTACCCAAACGCCTGGACAATGCCTGTAAATAGAAGCTGGGATGACTGCTAAAATTATACATTAATGATGTTAAGCAAAAGACAATAAAAAAAATCTGTATTTAACAGATCAGCCAATTAGTTTTGCTAAGACAAACAAAACATCCAGAAACGAGGACTACAAGTGGAAATTATTGTTTAGGTATACTGCAAATGTATCTTACTACATGTAAGCTGATGCCACTAGAGTCCACCCTCCAAACTTCCTGGAATTCAGCTTTCCTAAGAATGCACTTGTTTATCAGATATACGTGTATCTAATGATGACAGAAAACTTTGCAAAGGAAGTAAGTAAGGTTTGGAGATGCACTATGAAAGAAGATTTAACCTCTGTATTTAGTACAAACTACCGGCAGACGAATTCACTATCCAATTTTTTCAAATAGTCAAGACAAAAATTAGCAACCATAAACATAGAACAGGTGCAAACAGTTTAAAAAACGTTTAAAAAGCTGATCATGCAACACAATTTATGAACACATATCTTCTAATATAAGAGTTAAAAAGGTTGTCTGTGATACCTAATACAACTGTTCACCTAACACATGCCACAAGATTAGCTTTCGAAAAAAAATCTTCCAAACATAAGCTCAACTGAAAGTCAACAATGGTACGAGAATTCTCCCTAATCCTTTCAAACACCTCAATAGTCACTAACTTTTTGTTTCTACTCTGAATGTCTGGTGTCAGCTTCTAGAAACAAATGTTTATTTTACCCTTTCTGAATAATCTGAAAGGTCTCTACCACTGTATTTCTGCTTCCTGGGCAGATGATCACAGAATCACAGAATCATTAGGTTGGACGAGACCTCTGAGATTGTCAAGCCCAACAGTACCATGTGCACTACTAAATCATATGCCCAAGCACCTCATCTACCTGTCTTTTAAATACCTCCAGGGATGGTGACTCAATCACCTCCCCGCGCAGCCTGTTCCAGTGCTTGATAACACTTTCAGTGGAAGAATTTTTCCTAATCTGAACCTCCCCTTATGCAGCTTAAGGCCGTTCCCTCTTGTCCTGTAACCTATGACTTGGGAAGAGACCAACACCCACCTCTCTACAACCTCCTTGTAAATAGTTGCAGAGAGCAATATAGGTCTTCCCTCAGCCTCCTCCAGACCAAACCCCACTCCCCTCAGCCACACCTAAGACTTGTCCTGCAACTCCCTCACCAGCTTTGTTACTCTTCTTTGGACACACTCCAGGACCTCAATGTCTTTTATAGTGAGGGGCCCAAAACTGAATACAGTATTCAAGCTGCAGCCTCACCAGTGCCGAGTACAGGGGCACAATCACTTCCCGGGTCCTGCTGGCCATGCTGTTTCTGATACAAGCCAAGATGCTGTTGACCTTCCAGGCCACCTGGGCACACTGCTGGTTCTTGTTCAGTCGCATGTTGACAAACACACCCACGTCTTTCTCTGCTAGGCAGCTTTCCAGCCACTCTTCCCCAAGCATGGGGTTCTGCATGGGGTTTTTGTGTCCAAGCACAGGACTCTGCACTTGGCCTTGTTAAACCTCATCCTGCTGCCCTCAGCCCATTGATCCAGTGTGTTCAGATGCTTGTGTAAAGCCTCTTAAACCCTCAAGAAGATTGACACTTCCTCCCAGTTTAGTGTTGTCTGCAAACTTGCTAAGGGTGCACTCATTCCCCTCATCTTGGTCACTGATAAAGTTATTGAACAGAAGTGGATCCAGCACCGAGCCCTGGGGAACGTCACTTGTAACCAGTCTGCCCTCTCGAAGTCTCAGGTCTCTCTTCTACTGCCCCCTCCCTTACTTCTCCTAGAACTGAGAATTCTATCATCTTGTGATCACTACGCTCCGGGTGTCCTCCAGCTGTCATGTCTTCCACAAGGCCTTCTCTGTTCACAAAGAGCAGGTCCACTGGGGCATGTTTCCTTGTTGGTTCACTCCCTAGCTGTGTCAGGAAGTTGTCTTCCACACACTCCAGAAACCTCCTAGATTATTTCCTCTCTGCTGTACTACACTTCCAGTAAACATCTGGCAAGTTGATGTCTTCCACAAGGACAAGGGCTAGCAATTGTGAGACTTCTCCCAGTTGCTTGTAGAATAACTTGTCAGGCTCTTCTTCCTGGCTGGCTGGTCTATAACAAGACTCCCACCACAATAACTGCCTTATTAGGCATATCTCTGATTTTCACCCATAGATACTCAAACCTTTCATAACCAACATAACCATCAACAAGTCTGAGGCTGTCAAAACTCTCTATAACATACCGGGTTGTCCCACCTAAAGAGCATGCAGCCAGCCATAGCAGCAGTCCAGTCAAATGTCATTCCACCATGTTTCCATGGTGGCAACTATATCATAGTCGTCCTGCCTTACAATAACTTCTAGTTCCTCTTGTTTATTGCCCATGCTGCATGCATTAGTTTAGATGCATTTTAGCTGGGCTGTTGATCCCGCTACACACCTAGGTCTTAATTCCCAAGCGACTACTCACTGAATTTTATAACTCTTCTGTGGTGCCACTTAAAATGCTATTCCTCACCTCCTGTGAGGTGGCAGACCAATGGCCCTTGACAGCGCACCATCCCTGAGCAACTGGAGTGGCTTTCTCAGGCTTTTTTTGATCAAGCCTGGTTTTACCTCCCTCCCCCTTCACATCTAGTTTAAAGCTCTACGATGAGACTGATGAAACTACCCCCATATCTTCTGATACTGCAAAAAAAGACATTTTCAGAGTTTCACTAATCTAGCCTGTTCCTAACATTCTTAACACGTTCCTAAGAGTTATAAAGATTCTGAAGAAATTTTGTCCAAAAGTGAAATGGCAGATGTCAGCCTCAATCTGTAAATAGCTGTTACACTGCAACTGTTACGCATCTAATACTCTTCTACTTAGATGACAAACAGCTGATCACAATTAGAGCCATGGATATTACAAAGATGACAAAAGAAGGTGAACACAATCAATTCTATATTTGCTAAGTTGGTGGCTTCCATCACCTGTATCAGAAAGTCCCCTGGAAGGTCGTATGCCTTGCACAGTTCTGATATTGTCACTTGGCCGGTTTCCTGTAGTTTATCATTTATTTCCTCTGCTATTTGATTCAGGTAACTCCTTATTTAAAAACAAGAAAAAAAACCCCAACACATTAAGTAGGAAAATCAAGATCAAGCTATTAGCCACATATTGAATTATCATCTAACCTGGCACTATACCTCTTTCTGTTGCAACTATGTGAAAATAAACTGAAAGTTACTTTAAGTGAATAAAAGAAAACAATATGAGTGAAAACATGGGTTTTTTAAAAAAGCCTGCTAACCGCGTGGGTGGTATTAAAATGGGCCATTTATCTGCTTGTATGAAAGTGTCAAGAAGCAGGAAAAGATTATACGTTGATGAGACTTAGAAAAGGGCTTTACAGAGCAAGATGGGTCTTAATTACTTCAGGAAAGCCAGGAGCTTCATATTCTTTACCAAGAATAAACTCTGCAGTGGAATCAATAATAGAGACAACACCATGAAAGTATAACTCCAGTAGATGTTGGCATACTGAATGCCATGAAATAACTTGCTCACACATCTTAGGATTGTGAGGTAAAACAAAAAGCGGGAAAAAACTGAGAAAGTATGTCAATAGCTGAGGCAGACAGCAAAGCCACAGAGCAAATGAGACCTGGCTACTGTAAGAAATGAAGCCTCTTAAGTGCAGGATACTGGGCTGAGACATTCAGTAGGGCCTTTGCTCCATGAATTCACTGGATGCTCTGCTGGGACAGGCCTCATTCACCAGCTGGAAAAGAAATGCTGATCACTACTGAACAGCCCTGGTAGCAGTTAAGTAAAATGTGGTTTGCTCCAGAAGCAACAAAGGCTGGCCATTACTTTTAGTAAGCATTTAAAAAAATAAATGAGATATGAATAAAGCATATCGCTCATGAAAGTACTCACTCATTTATAAGCTGTCCCAGTACAAGCTGAACAGTTTTTTCGGATTTAACGATGTCGTTAGCTCTGTTTTCAATGTGCAGAAGGTCCACATTTATTACCTAAAAAAACCCACCAACAAAACCTCTTATCACAACTTTTAAGTCGAAATTAGTTCTCAAACACTGAGATATTATACTACACGTTCCTATGTCTTGAGAATAGTTGCTTTTATTTTTTACTACTGTTGCATACACACACAACTTATCTGTGATTTGGAATAAAGGAGCAATGCTTTTTTGGGGAAAATGCTCTCTTTGCAGCTGTGACAACGTTAAAAGAAACCTAGATTATAAAAAAATCCAGAAAGTAACGAATAGAAAATACTAAACTGTCTTTCAGAATGTTTTTCTGATTCCAAGTAATTTTACTCAAACCAGAAGGGAAAACTTGTTACAGGGGAAGAACACTGAATGATAAAGACTAGTAAAGAGAAGAGATTAATGAAGAAGGAAGAGAGTTAATAATGTGTGCTCCTGCAGCTTTAAATTTAAATGGAGAACTTTTTTATTTCTATTCACACCCTTTAGCTTACAAGGGAAGAGTTCATAAAGAAAATCTGTTTACTTTAGCAGTGATTTCAGAGGTTCTTGATTATTAATAAACAGAGACAAGCTTTCAATAAAGTAGTAAACTTATGGGTTATGTAACCTGCAGTACTGTGATATGAACTACCAGCTCTTCATAAAATTAGTTCTCTTTTAAAGAAATAACTTAGCAAAACTGATGATCTCCATATTTACAACATGCGTGATGAAGAAAAGAAGTATAGTTTTTTTATTACTGAAAAGTTACCTGTTGCAAGTCAACAATGTTTACTCGACCTTCAAAAAAAAGTACAAACATACTTTTAGTACATGAAACATCTTTGAACAGAATTAGAATATAACTTCATGTATTGTGTACAAAATATTTCTTCATTATTTTTTTCTAAACCAGTTAAAGCAACTTCAGCTTTATATATTGTCAAATCACAAAATGCCCGGGTGATCAGTGCAAGATATCCCATATTGTTCTACCCTCCTTGGTGACAATCCCATACAGAAATTCCAGAAGTAAAAATCACTGTTTAAACTACCTCCCAATTAGTTTTCGCTTTGATGCTGATCTGGATTTTACCACTTGCCCATAAGTATCAAAATGGAGATCACCGATACTTCCTTCCATTGCATGATGCTAGTAACAAAACCCAGCAACTTCAAATTGAGTTCAGACAATCATACTGATATGATGCACAACGGCATAACACAAACTAAGGCATACTTGTGGTATTTATAAGAAAACGAGTAGTCTGTATGAATATACTAAAGACGTTAATTTTCTAACATACAATGCTGTGAAATTCTCCATTTAATCTAACTAAAAGCACAATACACTGTCTTCTCATTCAAACCAGTGACAAAAAGCAGTGCGAAGTGTATTTGCTTCCTTATATATCTTACAAAGCAGATGACAACTTAAAAAATATTATCACTAATGATATGAAAGGAGAATAATTTTGAAGTTCCAAGTCAAGGTCAAACATCTGGGCCAGATACTTAGCCACACCAAAATGCCAAATTGCCTTCAAAAGTGTTCTTAGGCCACTTCTACCTCAGAAGTTCTGCATGGTGAAAATGATCCAGTAATATATATTGATATGCTTACCTAAAGGCTTAACACAGATCTGAAGTGAAAACAAAATATTAGTAGATAAGTTAATCTGTAGATGAAGCAATAGGCAAGAAACTCAGGTTTTTTTGTAGATGAAGGGCCCAGAAGAAAACTTTCAAATTGCTTCTGTAGACTTCAAAATAAGCTTCCAAATCTGGAGGAAAAAAGAGCAAATGGCACACTTACCACCACAAACGTGAAGCTCATCCCGGATCTCCTTAGTAATCTGTGCTGGAGTGACGTACTCTTTTCCATCAAGTGTGTGCACTACTTCCAGCTGCTTTTCTGCAATCAGTTTAGTGACTATTTCTATACAGTTCCGTTCTGACAATCTATGAACAGAGTAAAAATAAAAAGTTATTGCAAGTCCTTGCTAAAATGATCTTTAAACTGATGTTTCAAAAATAGAAACACAGGAAATACAATGAAGATTACTTGTTGTTCTCTGTCAATACTTTGCAAGAGAAAAAAATTCTAATTTCAGGATCCTACTATCACCCCCAAAATATCCATATGGCTTCACTTTCGGGGGTCATCTCTCTAAAAGAACTTTTACTCTTCCATGATCAGCTGTACATACATTGTACTGTAAGCAGGTACCTGCCCATGATTTTGTTATGGTTGTGCTTGCAGAATTTGTCTTAGACCTTTCTGTACTTTGTTCTTTTAGGGTTTTTTTTATTGTTCGGAATTATTTTTTTCCTCCTTACCAAAAAGGAGTTCTGGGCAACAACCTCAACTGCTCAACACCACATAGGGAAGAAACAAGCTGTGAGCCCTTTTAGCAACTTGAACCTAATGGCATCACATCTCTATGCGCTTTTGTGGAAAAGGGATTTACTGAACAAGACAAGTCTTAATTATTTCAAGAGAGCCAGGAATTTCACATTCTCTGCCAAGACTGAACCCCGCAGCGGAATCAATAACAGAGGCAACCCCATACAAATATTACTCCAGTGGATATTAGTTTACTGAATGCCGTGAAAAAACGAGCTCGTACATCTTAGGACTGTGAGGTAAAGCAAGAAGTAGGAAAGAAAAAGTTTATCAATAGCTGAGGTAGAGAGCAAAACCCCATTTGCCCTCCGGGGGCCCCAGACGCCCCTCCGGGGCTGACAAGCCCTGGCTCACAGGCAGCGCCTAGGGGGTCGCAGAGGGGAAAGGGCCCGACCGCCCCCCCGGGCCCCGGGGAGAGGAGCGCCGCCGGTCCAGGACCAGGCTGCGGCACCCGGAGGCCGCAGCGGGTACCGGCGCGGCCCCGCTCACCTGTGGGCCACCTCCGCGAACTGCGCCCGCTGGAAATCGGCCGCCAGCCGCCGAATCTCTTCCCAGGCGGCAGCCGCCATCGCCGCCTCGGCCGCTCCACGTCAGCCCCGCCGGGCGCGCTACGGGCGGCGAGCGGGGACAAACCTCCTCGCGGCGCCCGCAGCGCCACCTGCTGGTCCGGAGCCGCACCCGCGCCGCCTGCCGCCGCGGTAAAATAAATCATAGAATCCTAGAATCACCAGGTTGGAAAAGGCCCGCCGGATCATCGAGTCCAACCATTCCTATCAAACACTAAACCATGTCCCTCAGCGCCTCATTCACCTGTATTTTAAACACCTCCAGGGATGGTGACTCAACCACCTCCCTGGGCAGCGTGTGCCAGTGCTTGATAAAGCTTTCAGTGGAAGAATGCTAATACCCAATCTGAACCTCCCCATTTGCACAAACACTGGTGGCATATTTCATGGTATCTTTGTAGCAGTTATCATAAAGAGATTATTGAATAAAAACCTAATTGAAAGAAGGCATTGATGCAGTGCCTGTTTGAAGTAATTAGTGATTCAGCAAAAATGCCCCTGCTGCATCCTCTTTTACTGCAGAGTAGGTACTTCAGACATTGATGATCCTGCCTGAAACTGTTAGTTTTTACTTAGGAAAGATGAAAAGGTAAAGGTATAGTCAAGCATCCTGTATTAAACCTGTAACAAAAAAGTATTGTTACTAATGCCATTGGAATCTGAACAGCTAGGGTTAATAGTCTTTCTGTCACTCAAATGTAGCTCCTGTTCATCTCACGATAGATTAGGAAATGAATCTAATGAGTTAGGAAAATCCACAGGATGAGTGGACAGTGCTACAATGTTAAATTATCATGCAAAGGATGTCATAAATGTAGTGTATAAACAAGTTAAACTGGTAACGTAGTAGCTGGGTAATTTTGATCACGGCATTTTCAGCAGTATGTATAAAATACACAGAAAGAGTAAATAAAGTAGGTGGTGAGGGACATGGTTTAGTGATTGATAGGAATGGTTGGACTCGATGATCCTGTGGGTCTTTTCCAACCTAATGATTCTGTGACTGACATCTTCCTGCTGAAATATTCCAGAATAAAGAAGAACTTTACTTGGCATAAAAAAATGAAGTAGAGGAATTGTGGTACGCATACTATATTTCTCTTTTACTCAAGAAGACTAGTGTCACACCTTGTTCACATGGAAATGTAATAGATCTGACATTAATGAGGAAATAAGTCATAATAAAGATCATAATGCTTATTTGGTAGACTACACTGTGTGCAAACTGTATTTTTTTTTTAATATAGGGCATTTTTTTCCAGATACCTACAAAGAGATGATGTAACTGTAACCACTGTAATGATTAAGAAGCAGAAATTATGCAAGTGGAAGTGTGTAAATACCTGTCCACTGAGATATCTAAAAATAGTCTGTAAATTAGATGGAATGGAGAATAAATTAGTATTCTATGAAACGTTTCTTTTATTTTGCATATGTCATGGTACTACCTTCATTACTTGCTGGTCATCTTCTCCTACCAAACTGCTGAGTCTGTGAATTTAAAATTTGCAGCTATCAGGTTTTCTTATTAATGTACTTACTTTGATTTTAACAATTGAAAAGGTTACTCCATGTCTCATTTGACTTCCATTCTGCTGTTATGCAAAATTTAAGTAACAACTTTGATATGGTGATTTCAAGGGATTACTCTGATGATGGAACAGGTGCCTAACAAGCTCTTACTTTATCAGAGAGCTGGCAAGGTAAAGCAAAGGTTTTTAAAATTTTAACTAGCTGTTGGACATATATTGGAAGGGCAGGGTTTTTGGCTTGGCTGTGTATGCCATGGAGAGCTTTGGCTTTTTTAATTTTCACAGTCCCTCTTTAATGTGCAGTTATAAATGATATAATGGTTTTCTTTCACTGTACTCTCTTCTCTTTTCCTGTCCTACTGCACAGTGGCTGTTCAGTATGCTAATGGAAGGGTGCTTAGTTCAACCTCAGGCAGCCTTCTCTGCATAATTGGTTTAGTTATGAAACACCATATTTTCAGTTAAATAGTATGATTACCTGTCTAACTGTAGACAGAAGGAATCTGGTATTCATTTGCTTCTTCCTTTGCAGTAAATGTTCATACCAACAATAAAATTTTCCCTGGGTAAAACATTTATAGATGTACAGGGCTTAAAACAGCACATGCATGTGCAACACCTCACAAGTAAAACTGAATATGAAATGTAACAGCATGTGTTGTTCAGATATTTAGTGAATTTGATTCAGATGTATTCAGAAAATTATGTTAGTATAGATACTGCTTTAATTGTTTTAAGTAATTCTTTTCTTTTTGTTAGTATATGTATTGAGGTAGTGAAAGTATTAAGTCTAGTTTATATCCTTGTTTGGCAATGTTGTTTTCTTTACTTGTATTTGAAGACTAAATGTACTGAAGTGTTTAAATGAGCAAATTCCCACATTT
The DNA here is from genome assembly GCA_013389865.1 of Piaya cayana. NCBI lineage: Eukaryota > Metazoa > Chordata > Aves > Cuculiformes > Coccyzidae > Piaya > Piaya cayana. Next base: position 83,675 of record WAAB01024644.1, read on the forward strand.
TGTTTGACAAAACTCCCTTTGATCTTTTTTGAAGAACAGTTAAACATAATACGCAGAATTTAGTGTAACTGTTTTTTTCACCTGATATTCAATCACAATGCAGAATATTTTGGGGGAGAGAAAGGCATATTTCAGCAAGTTTTCAGCCGTACGCCCAGTTGAACATCAAATGTACTGCTGTATTTGTAGAAGTAATTGAAAAGAACAAAACCCACTGTAAATACCCATATTTTGCTATTCAACTGAAGATTTTGATTAATGCTAAACAGAAAACCAATTTGTCAGTAATAGCATGTCATAGTGAGATACTGCAAATATCAAGTGTATCTTACTCTGATATACTGAGCTGTCATGGAAGAGAGCACTGAAGTAGTATATAAAATTTTTATTGATAGTAAACCAGAAGCACTTGTAAAATGTTGCCAACAATATAAAATATATGCTGTTGCATAAATAACAAGCATTTATACTATCAATGGTAAAAGAGAAACTTTTAAGGGATCTGTCAACAGAAATTCTCAAAATCCAATCCCAAGCAAAGACCTGAGTAGCATTTAAGACCAAAGAAATAAAATAAAAGCAAATAAAATTAGAAGGGAAGTACACATTTATTTTTAAGATAGTTTCAAAACGTAGTATTAACAAACATGCAAATAAAAAGACTAAACACATTTTTGTCCCCAGAGTACCCTTTTTGTGGTAGTGTATTTTCAAATAGCTTTTCATGATGCTTTTGTAAAGCAGCAGTGAACTGAGGTTTTGCATATTCTTGACACACACTGAAGCATCAGCAGAGATGTCAGCCCAGGGCACAGTGTGGGTTCAAGCATTAAAGGTGCTAGATGTCCATTGACCCAAAATGGAAGAGCACTTCAAACAAGTATGGCATTCTGTATTTTACATAAGTGATATGGAATTTCAACAGGAACGGAAGAACCACGTTTCAAGCCTGCATGCCTGTCTGTCTGTCTGTCACCCCTGAAATTGCCTGTTGAAACCACTTGGTTTCCGTGACTCTAAAAAGAAGCAGGGTTTGACTGTAGTTTCACTTTCTCCCCCTTTGGGCTGCTTTCAGCCCTGAATGAATCACAGAATCACAGAATCACCGGGTTGGAAGAGACCCATCGGATCATCGAGTCCAACCATTCCCACCAAACACTAAACCATGTCTCTCAGGACCTCGTCTACTCGTGCCTTAAACACCCCCAGGGAAGGCGAATCAACCACCTCCCTGGGCTGCATATTCCAATGCCTAATGACCCTTTCCGTAAAAATGAGAATAAGGACTTTGGATCACCAGTTTGCCTTCTCTCATATCACTACATAGGTGACAATCTGGCATTTCTCATTTTGAAGTATGTATAGTAATTGACTTATTTCCTCACGCTCTCCTCTCTCTGGAAAGCTGTTTTGGAATCAGTCTATATAGATTATTAGATATCATCTAATTTCCAGACTGAATCGATTAATGAACATTAGTGTTTGTTTCACTGTAGTACCTTAGTTGAATTATTTGTTCACAGAATAAGTGTGGCCTAAAAATGTATAAAATTTGTGAAAAGGATCAGTACGATGCAAGGGTGCTTGAGATAAAATATTTGTGCTGAACATGTGAAACCCACAGTGAAAGACACTGGCTGTCAGAACCAGGTGCAGTACTAAGTGTCCTGGTTAAAAAAGAAAAAGCCTTGTTAAGATCTGTAGGTATAGTTTATGTGGGCAGGGGATGGAGGGTCTGTCTTACAAGAAAGATCTGTTCTGTTAAATTTATAAAGGCTGATACACAGTTGAGCCTTTAATCTAATGGTAAACAACTGATATATAGGAAAAATCTGTAATTAGGTTAGAGGTAAAATTGTTACAAAACCCTGGAACAGCTTGCTTCCAGAAACACCTCAAGATGTGAGTTAGGAGGGAAAAGACAACTGGTTTTCAGTTGGAATTTTTTCTAAGGGAGAATAATGAGCCTCAGTTGTCTAAAATGGGTCTGGATTACCATAGGAGATCTTTCTCTTACATGTGGTCTTATGTGTGGTTAAGTGATTTTGTAGGAAAAATGAATCACAAATGATTCAGATCTCATATGATTCAGAGTTCTTATCATTTTGCAAATGTGAGTAAAAGGAATTTAAGATGATGAATGCATTTCAAGATCTGATCTAATATGATTATTTGAAATGTGTTGCGACTCTGAATTCCCAAGTAAATTAAGCTAACGATATTAATAAGTTACATAGCTTCATGCTATATTAAGCAAGGTTCTGTGACTGGAGGCAGTCAAAAAGCATGATATCTGTGGGTGAATATGCTGAGCCTCTCCAACCGAAAAAAGGTAAATTCAGGACTGGAACAACTGTATCTTACATTGCAATTGGGACAAGCCAGGAGCTTAAAGTGATCAATCATCACATTTCAGCTAAGCTTCGATAACTTGTCAAGTTGCAGTAGCTCAAATGCTTCTGATTGTGCTCTTGCATTCTATTTCCTATTCAATTTTCTGACTGCTTTTAGCAAAATTTAATTTTCATTTGTAAGCAATCCTACATTTTGGCTTTTCTTTTATGACCTGAACAATAAAATTCTTCAAAAAGTTAGTTTTAACATCTTTCTAGAAAACTAGTTTAGCAGACTCAAAGAGGCAAAATTGTTTGCGGAGAAAGCATTCAAAGAGTTAAAGTGAATTTTGTGTAGATTTTTTGCTTCAACTCAGTACTGCAGCAAGCCTCTGATATTATAATCATGCTCAAGCAGAACAACTGTGTTCTATTTTAGCTCAACATATTAATACATTCCATTCTGTATCATTTTGTTAGAGGATGCATTCATGTTGCACACACTGCAAATAGCACAGATGTGCTAGGATAAAAAAACTCCAGAATAATTCAGATTCAGAAATGTCAAAGCATGGTGAGAAGCAAATTAATCCTTCTATGAGAAACAAACACAGAATAAATGAATGAATGAATAAATAAATAAAAATCCAAACCTCCTGCTAAATTTGCATCTGCAAATATTGTATTTGACAAAAGGATTCTTCCTAAGTGCTCAAATGGTAGCTGCTGAAGCTAAAGGTTTAGAGATTTAGGTAGAAAAATATCCTTTAGATTTTGGTCTCCTACACAATATATTTATTATCTCACTGCTTTATTTTCAGGACTGATACAGGCTTTGTATCTCAGAAAATTATTTTGTAGATATTTTCCTCTTCTGTTTTCTCCATATGTCACATTCTCTCAGTATTTTGTATAGTACAAGATTAGCTTTCCCTTACAGAGATAACTCTTTTAACATAGTGTCGAACTATTGAAAGAGGAAAATGCTGATGGAGTATAAGAGGAGGATTAAAAGTCACCCCGGAAAGGGGGACAAAAACCTTAGGACTCATGAATTCTTGTTACCTAACCCTTTATTCTGGAGTGGGAAATCATGTCAAGAGTAATGGATTTTCTGGTGAAATTGAGATACAATCTCCTTTAAAAAAAAAAAAATCTTTTTAACCCTGTGTCTCTAAAGAAGGGTTTTTTGTTTTTTTTTTTTTTAAAATATACTTTAAAGTAAGGAAAAAGCTAGTAGATCAATTTGGGAATGAAAAACCTTTTTATGTATCATGTATGGTAGCCATGAGTCTTATGACATCTGAAATAAGATGCCCTATGTGGAAGTTTTGAATAGCTGAAAGTAACGTATGTGAACTTGGCAACTGATTTATTCTCTAGGTTTCTTAACCTCACGCTGAATCAGACATTATTTCCATTATGTACTTAGGGACAAGAAGAAAAACATTTCCTAAAATGGCCCCAAAATGTTGTGATCAGAAAGCAGATTTCCATTTTCTGTCAGTGTACAGTGATAAAAAGACTGAGGGGAATGATTCACCTTTTAACTGAATCAATGTCAGCAGATAGTTTAACTTAGCGAGTTAACAAGTTCAGTCCGAGCTGTTTGTGAGCTACTCCCTAACTATTTCCGAAACACTTCTGTACTCTTTCATTTTGTTGCATGCTTATTCTTTTTCTCATGATACATGCTTATGGTATAAGTATTTTTGGTATTTGCTCTCTAAGAAAACTGGAAAAGTACCTTGTCTTACCTTGTGCACGCAGAATTCCAAGAAGGATAATACTAAGATGAATAATTCTTTTTAAACAGTAAAACCACAAATAAATTGTGTGCTTTAACTTAAGAGTTTGTGCTTTGTTTTGTTTCTCTATCTGCTTCAGCTTTGTCAACAACTCCACTCCTTGGTTTTTTCATTTTTTGGTGTTTGAAACAGGATATTTCAAAAGCCCATTAGCAGAATCTACAAAATCATACTTTTTTTTTTTTTTTTTCCTGAAGGTTTGTATGTATTACAATGCACTACATAATGTCTTTGGATACTAGTAACTACTGGCTATATAATAACTGTGCTGTATTCTGAAAGATTTGGACCCAGAACCTTCCTGTCATTATGTAAAATGCTTTTCTAGGTGTTTTTGGATATATATTCCCAATGAAAATTGCTATGCAGGTGTCCGATTTAACGGAGTTCAGGTAATAGACATTTTATGCATCTTACCTGATTTATAATCTTGGAACTTATTTAAGTTTAAACTCTGAATATTGTGGTCAGTGAAATGAATCAAGTGTCTGCAGGGAGAGATTCATCTTGTCTAAACCACTAGATTTACGATAAGACGAATTACCCTCTAGAGGTGCCTCATTCATCCCCTTGATACATATAGGGCTTAAGGTTACTCATTTTTAAGTACTCAACTAACTTTCAGGTGACTGAAGTTGATGATATTAATCTTCCCTTTTGTAATTGGAGTGTGCACAGCTGAGAATGTGCTAGCAAGCTTTCAGGCTTTTCATCAAAACCACACTGACATGAATGCTCAGCTTTAGCCTGCAGATGGTAGATGTTTCTTCTGGTCTTTTGGTATTGCCTCCAAAGCCCTATCACAAGAAATAATTCAAGTTTTTCCATTACTCAGCCATGAGAATCCATAATAAATCTGCTTAGAACAGCTTAAATGCATTCTGGAAAAAGAAAATATATATTGCATTTGATTATTCAGCACTTACTGAGACTCTCACGCCAGGCAAAACTGAAAAATGTACATGTAATCTCTATCTCTGCTCCTTTGAAATTCCTTATTATTTTACCTGAGTTTGCTGGGAGATCAGCTTGGCCAAAGGAGCATGTGGTGGTAATGGTGTTCATGAGCTAAGGGAACCGTCTGTGGTCAGGAGATGCGTGGGAGACATGTGGAGACATTTTACAGAGGAGGAGGCCTGGATGCTGTGGGACTGATTGATACTGAGTGATTCTGGCAGGGCCTTGAAACAGAGAACTGAAAGAAAAACAAAGGCCAGTTCAGTGAGAACAAGAGATAGCCTTCTGATAATTTTAGTGTAACTTGGTTTTCTAGCATGCGCGGTAGTTTAGCCAATAATGTGTTAGTAATGGCTTTATGGACACTCATCTTTAGCCAATAATACACTGTAGACACCCACATGGGTACCTAATTATGTAACTAAAAAGGGTATATTAAGAAACAGGTAAGCTCAATAAAATGTCTTCGATCCATCAGATTGAAGTCCGTGTGATCAATCCCCACAGAGAAATGTTTAGTTTTACAGGAAAGAACCTGCTGAGGAAAGGCTTCTCACAGGAGTGAGAGGTGTCCATGCCTGATTTCTGTTTGCTCTTTAACTGGCATTTGAGGAGTGTAGCGACCTGGAGAACTGCAAACAGGACCCACAAATAGAGACTCAGCGGTTAACTTCCTTGGTGATAGGGTGAGCAATCTTGATCCCTTACGTTGAGCAAACCCTGAAGTTAGCTGCAAATGATGAGTTTTAACTTTCTATCTATATTTTTATCTTTTCTTTTAAATTAAAGGAATATTTTTTGAGTTCTTTATTTGCCTTCTTGGTTCACAGTCTTTTTGGTTCACTACTTTTTTTTCCTCAGAGTTGTGGAGGTTGGAGCCATGTAGGCTAATATTCTTCCAAGAATGAAAACAAACTAATGCAGTTGAGATCTAAGTAAGATGCAGATTTAATGGAATTCGTGGCAGCAGGGGAACTCCAGACTGCTTTTTAATGACAGTTTCCTCTGTCTCAGTGGCAGGTTTTTTCACATAATCACAGAATAGTGGATGTTGGGAAAGACCTCTTGAGATCATCCAGTTTGACCATTCTTGCAGTAAAAAGATTTTCGTTTGCTTAAATGGAGTAACTTGTATTCCAGTTTATTCCATCAGTGGGCACCACTGAGAAGAGCTTGGCTCCCTCTACTTTATACCCTCCCTTCAAATATTTATATGCACTGATAAATATACTCCTCTCTGAGGCATCTCCAGGTTCCACAACCCCAGCTTTCTTGTCTCTCCTCATACATCAGGTGCTCTAGTCCCTTTATCTTCATGGCCCCCCATTTGACTCACTCCAAGCCAGTCTAGTCATTGTAGAATGTTACCAGGTTGCTTAGGCATGTTTCCACCTTTGTAAAACTATGATGATGGCTCCTTAACAACCTTCCTGTCTTTCATGTGTTTGAAACTGTTTTCTCAGATTAGTTGCCTCAACACCTACTCAGAGACTGAGGTGAGGCTAATTAGCATGTAATTCCTCACATCTTCCTTATTGCCCTTCCTGAAGACAGGAGGAGCATTTGTGACATTCTGCAATTGTTTTACACAAGTCTAATCCTGAATAGGCCATCCTGGATGAAGAAAGGGAGCAAAGAACTCTTTCTCCTATTCTATTCTATTCTATTCTATTCTATTCTATTCTATTCTATTCTATTCTATTCTATTCTATTCTATTCTATTCTATTCCATTCCATTCCATTCCATTCCATTCCATTCCATTCCATTCCATTCCATTCCATTCCATTCTTTATCCTCATCTGCCTCACCACGTGGTCATATGAAAAGCTTCTCAGTACAGCACAAGATTCCCTGTAGTGTTGGTAGCAACTTTTACTGTACGAAAAGGAAAGATATATGAAGGCAAACCCACCTTCTGACAGAACTTTTAGAGACTGGAATTTAAGAAAACTGAAAAAAAATGAACTGGATTTCACAAAAGTCTAATTCTAGGGGCAAAATCCAATACTTCAAGTACTCTACAACAAACATGGATCTGTTTGCTGCTGCTTTGAATTTTCAGAAATCAGCTGTGACTTCCGTAAATCTTTTCCCTCTCCTTGTAGGGAAGTTTATTTAATGAATTTGGGGACCCAAACAATTTTATGGCCAACACTCTAGTTCCATATAGTAAAAAATAACTCATGTCATGAAGCATGAAATACCTAATGAAGCAAAATATGTATGCCAATGGGTTAAGTACTCTTATAAAACTTGATTATTCTGCAGTGGGCTATGGGATATGTAGGTTATATTCCAAGAATGCAGCTTGCAGGTAACTGAGACAGTAATCTTTTGAAAGCCTGGAAAGCATAGTGCACAGAAATCAGATGGTTTATAACCATCCAGCTGATAGCAGGTTGGATGGTTTATAAATGAGTTCCACTATTTTGCTCCTGAATTTTGAACAGAAGAAAACTATCTTAAATGCCAAGGAATTTGAGTAGCTGCAACTCAACACTGACAGTACAGCTTTTCATCCCTAAACCTTTCAGAAACTCAAATATCTATATTATAGAAAACAAATCCACATTATAGAAGACTGCTTAAAAGCTGAGGAAAATTGGCACAATTTATAAATTTTTTGTAAGTAATTCTGAAATAAACAGAGTTATCCACTTAAACACATTTGCTTTTCTGCAGGAAGTCGCAGCTGCAAATTAGAGCCAAAGCCTGGATTCTCACATTCTATGAATCTAAATTGCATTACTTATTTATATGACATGAAAGATCCCTGAGGTATCGAACACATTCCTTTTCAGGTTTTTGATTACTGTTTTCATTTTTCTTATGTTTTCCATGGCCAACCAGCTGCCTTAGTAGAATGACTTTGGAGGTGAGTAGTATGACTGCCAAGTAAAATGCACTGACATTGTATAAGAGGAGTAGAAAAGAAAATCTGAGACCACAGATCTCAGATTAATCATACATTAGTATGATGGAAAGATTTGCACCCTCAGAGAACAGAGGAAAATATTCTTAAATCTTTTAAAATGTGAGATCTATCATAGGAGTTCCTTTGGATCAAAAGTCAGAATTTGCAGTTCCTGCAATGATGTATTTGTCCATGCTTCCAGGTGGGACTGAATTGATCTTGATCAAGCAGCCTATGGTTATCCAAGATGTATAAGAGATGCTCCACATTTAAATGCTTTTTGTTTCCTGTTAGTACTATATTGTCTGCAGTAGTAAAGCTGTGGATATTTGACAGTCACAGCTGATCTTAAAGCAGAATGTTGATTATCCTTCTTTATGTATCTCAGTTCTTGTCAGAGTGTTTGTCAGGAATATTATACTGATCATCTCAAGCCCAAAAGACACTAACTTTGGTCTGCTGTTTTCAAATTCTCTGTTGAATAGAGAATCAAAACAAAGGTGAATATAAAGAAAGAATAAGCATGCTCAGATGTAACCTTTGCAAGTAGTTGGCATGTGAGGTAAAGAACAATTAAAATGGTTTAATAAGGATGCAGTTTGAAAACAGCCCTTTTCGTAGTTAGTTTAAATATGCAAATGTGACCACATTAAGCATAATCTTACAGGTGTGGATTTACTGGGGACTTAATGGCTCTGTGAACCCAAAGTAGGATTTGCTGGTGCTTTTCTAGCCATGTAGACAGTGAAGTGCTTTCCTTGAGGATAGGGTGCGGAGGGAGTGCCTGTCCATGAAATTCCTTATTCACATAACATGTTAATTATCTTTCTGAAGAGAACACAGCAATGTATGCCTGCAATCCCAATGAAATTGCCCTCCAATCCCATGAAAAATGTTCTCTGCCTCACCCTATGAGCTGAAAGTCAGATGTCTTTTCAGCTTCATTGAATCAAGAGTAAGTTTCAAAGACTAACTGCTGAAAATCCCCAGCCGTGCATCCAGACAAACATGCCACAGTGACTGTTTGTTTAGCAGCTATCAGCTGCTGGTAAAAAATACAAGAACAAGAATGGGTTTTAACCACACAGGGAATTATAGATCAAAATTGTTATCTAGAACAGCACTAAAAAGTGATGCACTGAAATATATATGGACCACTGAAGATTCTAAAGAACTTCATTATACTGCCACATGCAATACAGGGACACTGGCATTGCTTAATGGAAGTGGACCAGAGTTAGTGGGAAAACAGACCTTATACTCTCTTCTCTGATGCTGTAGAATGAAAGAAAATAAATATTCCTTCCAATATGCAATCCTAGAAATACTTTCTACATTCTCTAAAAGAAAAAATCACAAAAAGAATTACTGAGAAACCCCATTCCCCTCCACCTGCAACTTGAATGTACTCCAATTAAAAATATTAAAGCTTACCCACATGTTGTGAAAAAAAATTACTACTGCTCATGGTGGCCAGTATTTAATTCTCCTGGGCAACTACCTTTTGGATTTTCCATGTTAATCCCATTACTGCATGAATACCATCATAATTATAAGTCTCCACTTTTTAGTTTTAACTCTGAAGAAAATGGTCGAATACAGAGCATCCACTCATTAGAAGGGAGCTGAACACAATCCATGCTGTAACCCCCAGATTTTACATTAAGGGTCCAAACTAGGCCAAGTTCCAGAAATTCCTGGTGAAGAGAAAATCTGAGTGTGTGTGGCTCTGCAAAATGATTCTCTAAGGTGCAATCTAACAGAGTAGATATGAGTGAGGCTTAATCTCCTAGCAGGAAGTATTGGGAGTTGGCTCATCTTCGGCTGCCACCAGCTGTGAGTATTGTGGGGCTCAGACTTTTTCAAGTCTATTCTCTGTCTTGTAGTGTAGACAGAAACCGAAGTAAGGGAGTGGTGGCTACTTCAGTTAAGTGGTATCCCAGCATGGAAACAACATAGAAACAATTAGGTTAACTGTCCTGGATCAGCAATCAGACATAGCAAAGATCTGGTCACTGTCATTCACTCTCAGGAAGAAGAGTAGTAGATCAGCCTGTTACAGGGAGTATGGCCACACTCAGAATTCAGTGGAACTAGAAGCCATCGCTTTCACAACAGACCAATAAAAGGAAAGAAAAAAAACAATAAAGTTAACTTGGATAAAACAGTACTCGAGAGTGAAGAAGCAGTAACAATCTTATGGAGAGAAGAAAGAAATGGGAGATTCTCCATCATATTCCTATTTCTTGCCCAAATTCATCTTGTTAAAACATGCATAAAAGGTACTACATTGTAATGATTGTTGCTTACTGCTAATTGAAATCTATAATGTCACTACAAATGCATATGGACAAATTTAATTTATCCACATCCTGTTGTGAAAATCCTGCCAGCTTCTTCAGGTTAGATGAGAAACTGGGTTGCTGCTGTTTGCAATTTCTAAAGCATAGCGGGATGGCTTGTTTTCCAGGCTGCCTTGGATTTCCAGTTAGGCAACCTCATGGGGATATTTTGTCTCCTGCAATATTCTACTAGTGGAGAGAGAGAAGCTTAAATACATTTTCTTTAAGACTTTCTTGAAAACTGGCAGGTGTTTTTGTCAAAATTGAAGGCAAGGCTGTTCAAGTAGAATATCTCTTAGTCTGCTGATCATTATTTTGCAGACACAGAAATTGAACTGGAAATAAATATGTTTTTTAACTATTATGATAAACATACAAAATAGCAACTCTGGCTTGCTCTCCCATGCTAAGTTCTGCCATTCCACCTTTCAGTGTAAGATCTGAATTTTTCCATTACATATTTTGTAAGGAAGACTAAAAAAATTCAAGTTTAAGATTCCTGCTGCTTGCTTTTCTGCTCTTTCACCTTTTTCCTGCCACATACTCTCTGAATACCAACACTTCCACCTTCCTCTGTTTCTTAAAATAACCACACAAATACAATAATTTTGCTCAGAAGTTCATCTATCATCTGTGCTTTCATACTGCTAAAATGTTGGACTCTAGGTGGCAGCATATGGGAGTGAATATTAGATTTTTGTGCTAGACTACTGGTTTTAAACATATCTCAAGATGACCACTGTAGACTAGTCTTCCGTAAAAACACTTTTTTTTTTCTTCTTTTAGTCTTTATTTTTATCCTATACAACCTAGTAATGTAGTCAACATACAAGAGTTGGAAGAGCTCCCATCAGCGTATTACCAGGGCTTTCGTGATGGTTCAGAACAGACTCTGGTTCTTTACAGTACTGGAGGTGCAGATGAGAGGAAACAGCACAGGCCACTTAGCCATCCTAGTCTGGAACAGAATGGACAATGCTTGGGCAGAAAATGTGCATTTTTACTGCTGTCATAGAAGGTACAGTGCATCTTTGTACCTCGGCTCTTCAGAGACTGCTTATGCTGTAACAGCCAATACCTTGTCAGGGTTATAAAAGCTAGGTGCATATCTATACAAGTCTTTCCCACCACAAGAACTAAGACTCAGGGGCTTTTCTAGCTGCCCCTTTCTATGTGTACTGGAAGTGAATGATGGTTAGAGAATGCCTAGGGAATAGGTTTTTGCACAATATAAGCCACAGTTATATCCTTATGTCAGATTGGGCAGGTGGATATTGATCTACTCTAAGAAAGAGCCTTAGAGAATATGTAAAGAATTAAGCTGATGATTGGCACTACAGAAACAGGGATCTCATTCGACACTCATTCTTTCCTCCAGGTATGCAAAGATTTTTCTGGAATGTGAAGAAAGGTTCAATTTCTTATTTGTTCTCACCAAATATCTGGCTAATCTGATGTAGAAGCATGTTTAACTAGTGAAAATAAGTTCAAGTATTAGCAGCTAACACAGAAGGCCAGAAACATTTTTAAAGACACATGGTGAAACTGGAACAGTAAAAAATGTATTGTGCTTGGGTTATGTGGCCTTGCCTTTCTGTCTGTGGTGGATCAAGCACAACCAGCTGCTGAGTACTCATCCAGTCATTCACTCGGTCCTCTCCTCTAGGATCTGAGATAACATCAGCAGAGTGAGAAAAACAGCAGAGAAAAGGGTTAGATGCTAGAAATTTATTTTACCTAAAATATTCTCAGGTCTGTTATGAAAAAGACTGATGTAGTACATTTGTGGAATAATAAGAGTGGGGCTGCTCCACAAGAGAAAACAAGCCGTGAACAACAGTGTGAGAGGGGCAGCACCTGTTCTTACAGAGGCATAGACCTGACAAGACAATTAGAAGACGTATTTGCAGTCTAGTGATGATCTGACATATACAAAGCAAGAAGTCAAACAAGCTGGGAACAGAATTGAGCACAAACATTCCTACAGCATAATTCAGGCAAGGAGTTTAATTGCACTTCCTGGACCAGTGGGTATGGGTGGAAGTCAAAGCAATTAAAACGCATTGACAAGTGAGCTGTGACAATTTATTAACTAATTCAGACTGTTATACTACTAAAAATTTAACTGGAACAAAAATATATTCTTAGCTTCATTTGTATACTATGTTCCCTTTGCTCCTAATAAGAGTGCAACAGCATCTCTTTTAATCCAGCAGCTACAGTTCTAATTATCTCCCTGTTGCCATAGGGCAAATACACAGAGAAACCTGTGTCCTGATATAGTATAAACATTACCACTCTCACTACCTGGATAATTCTTTTTTTTTTGATGTTTCCTGTGATATTGCATAGGGATTAAATTGCTTATTTTAGAGCAATTGTATGGATATTGCCTTAGACTTGGACAGTTGGATCCCTGGGTGCAATAAACAAAACCCCAAATAGTTTTTCTCTAGCAAATTGCTGTTAGAATACTATTCAGCACTACTGTTACACTGGAAAAAGAAATGAAAAAAAAAAAAGTGGATAGGACACCATTCCAAACCCTTATCCACACATCTACACGCATATACAGTCACAAGAATTAAAAGAGGATTGCACTTACTTGCTTGATATTCCAGAATGGACACTAAGAAGGGAGTGAGCTTGATATATGAGCAAAATCTTTTAAACTTTTATTGCCCTCAGCTAACATTCCTGCTCATCTACCCCCACATCTATGTAAACAGAAAGTTACTCTCAGTAACCTATAAAACATGAAATATAGCATCTGCTAAAATATATTTATTTTTTAAAAATTCAGTTGTCTCAGGAGTTATCTTTACTTCTTGTGAATATCAAACAGGCAAGGACTTGAAATGGCACAAATTCCTTTTTCCGTCTGCTAATATCTGTTTAGATTTTCCATTGTGATACTCTGGTTTCTGTGATTAGCACATGGTTGGGTACTCACAGACAAACAGATTAGAGTCTTCCAATACAGGAGGAAAAATGAAACATATCACATACCTATGTCTGCCTCAGTCATACGCACTAAGCAATAAGCAAACAATCTGAGGAATTTTTCAACATCATCTGGATGAACACTGCAGTATTATGTTTTCTTGTTCTATAATATCTTCATTGTAACCATTAGTGCTATGCCCAGGATACTGAACAATTTTATAGGATCTATTTTGTGTATGGAGCACAGTGCATTATGCTTTCATTTGAATATATACAATATTGAATATAAGGATGTTAAATATTCTCTAAACACATGTAGATGTATTTAAATAACAATAAAAACAAATTAAATGATGAGGTTAACAACAGTAATTTCTGGGGAATTTCTGAGCTTCCAGGCTTTAAAGATTGTCATGCAGAAAGTAGAAGAGGATTACAAAGGAAGGTTGATGCAGAATGCAAAACAGCAGTCTTAATTCTGACTTGATAAATGGATGCTATGCTCAAGGAAGCAGTAAGCAACATAGGCAAAACTGGGTCAGCTTCATGGGAAGAAGTTAGTCCAAAGAAGCAAACCAAATATGAGCAGTCAGTGCAATACTGTTAATATTATTCCCATAGCCATTACTGCCATAAACATTTTTATTTATGTTGGAGCTTTTCAGCGAGGATCCTTATTTTACTTATACTATTTTGCTCATACCTAGACAAGAGGGTGAGACAGGTCTCTATCAAGTCCTAGTGTGAATGCATTAATCTCCTTGGTGATATTTGGATTTAGACCTCTGTTGCTCTTAATGAACTAAACCGAAACCCAAAATCTGAGCTCCCTCAAGTTATGAAAATCAGACTCTGTTCTTACTGAAGAGACCCTAAGGCATAAGCTTCTCTGTGAGAAAGAAGGTTTTTATTACGAAAGACCTCCTAAGTAGACACACTCAGGCTAACATTGCTCGGTCATCCTCAATTTGTTTATGGAAGATTATTCTTGTACCCAGAAGCAACAAAGAAGTTATATTTATGTTCTTTCAAATGCACACTATGTGTCACATGTGCTAGATTTACAATCCAATCTAAAGCTGTCATTTTAATGCTTTGCGGTAGCATGTAGCACACACAGATATTGCAATGATGAACGTAAGTGAAATGGTACAATTAAATAATTATATAAAAATTATTTAATTCCATTCAGCTGCTTTTAACCACTGGTGGTGGTTCTAAGGCTTTTTAGTTGTCACAGATCTCAACAGAAAATTCTGGAGCAGATTTGTGTGTGTGAGCATGCATAAAATGCAAGCAAGCATCAAGAAAACGGTTTCATATAAGAAAAGAACATATAACTTTTTCATTGTCAAAGTAATACTAACAAGGTGGAAGTTTTTGCTGCTCTGTATTGGAAAATGGGAAAAAAGTCCATTCCTTTACAAAGGACCTGGTAACTTTTTCCGCCATGCTTTGCATTTACTCTAAGCGAATGTATGCTTACTTTACAGTTCGTGGTTAGCACTAGGAAGCCTTACTGATGGTACTGTGCAAGCATAAGAATGCATTGATACAATTAAGATTAGTAAAAATGTAAATATGGGAACACCTTACAAGTTCAGACAAATTAATGTTTCTTTCAACCCAAATCCTGATGCTAGGTGAGCCTCAGAGAGAAGTATGCCAGCACAGTCATGACAAAAATTTCCTCATGAGAGAATTTCAGTTTCTTTTGGCAGTTCCTTGCAATTATAGTTCTGAAATCTCTTTCTCTCAGCTCTAGCTCTCAGCAATAACTCTAGTTTGACCTATAGGACAGAGTTAATACTCCAACCAAAGAGAGTAAATATCCCTAAGAAACAAATTTTCATGTTAGTCTTTACTTAATTGAAAATACATCTCCAAAGTGTCATTCTAGGATTTCTCTTTCTCAAAATAGTAACAAAAGCCATTAAAAGAAATCCTACACCTTAGCTAAGTGTCATGAAAGGCCAGGTGGACTGAAAACAGACCAAAAAGAACTGTTTTTTAGAGCTTCCAGTTCCCTTTGGAAGCCCCTTGCTAGGTCCCCCCGAAGTTCTAGGCTGCTTCTTTTCCTCAACAATCCAAACCTTAACTGTATACCCTAAACATAGCCTGGGCCATAGAAAAGGAAACCCTCTCCATTCAGAATTAGGCTTAAATAAAAACAGTACAAATCTCTGGTTGTAGCATCAGCTCTTGCTTAACTGTAGAGGGTACATTTCAGCCCTGCTACAATTTCATCTCTGGATTCTCTTAGTTTCTAAATCTCTTATAATTAACACAAATAGATGGCTGACGCCTGGCCAAAGACAGGGTTCCATGTAAAGTTTCAGTGTTCTTCCAAGGAGGGCATTAGGGTATGCCCATGGGTTTCTTTGTCAGCTGCTGCCCAGATGAGATCAAACTTCGTTGTGGACATAATAAGTCCACATATGACATATATGACATATTTATGACATAAGTCATAAATAACCTTAACCCAAACCCTAAAATGAACCTTAGGAAAAACCTGCTAGTGAAGATGAAAAAATCCTAAGGAAACAATTATTTTTGCACCACTCAGTTCCTTTAATAGCTCTCTAATGATTGAGAGAAAAAGCCTAGAGCAACAGCCTGAGTAGTGCAGGCGGAGGACTGTCTGAAAAAAACCCCCCTGTAGGCTCGTTTTCCCCCTTGAGTAAATCCTTTTCTGGGTAAAATGAAGGAGGACAGTGTCTAGGCTTATTTTATGGTTGGGATTATATTTATGAACAAAATTACAGTTAAGAGGAAAAGAGAAACTGTGGGCTGTGTTTAGGAGTCTGGAAAATCCTCTAAGGAAAAGAACAGATGAGACTTGAATTTTCTTCTCAGGACTGTGGAGCCCATGATAGGCATAGGAAACAGTGCCAGGGTGATTAGCCTATCACGTGAGATTTTTAGGGTTCAAGTAAAAAATAGCCACAAAAATCCAGTTGATGTAAGCTGCAAAAGGACTGATATAACAAAGGTGTAGGCTGCAGGAAGATGTGTCCTCTGGAAGGCTTTTTTATCTGGGCTCTAGTTCTTGGAGTGGGGTCCAGCTAAGTTGAAGGCCAAGGGTTCTGAAAGGAGGAAAGCCACAAGTGGAGCTGCAAAGGGGCTTCCCAAGGAAGATGTAGGCTGCCAAATGAATGTCCACATGGAATCTCTTCACCTGGAACCTGGCTTGATTTGTTGGGACAGGATCCAAATAAGGCCAATGTTGACGGGAGATCACGGAATCAGATGCAGAGATCAATATGATCAGCAAGTGTTCAATTTATTGTGCTTAGCTGTTTCTTTATAAACCCTTTTTGGTTATGTAACTGGGTGCCCACGAGGGTATTTACAGTGTATTATTGGTTAAAGGTAGCTGTCCATAAAGCTATTACTAGCGTATTATTGGCTAAACTACTGCACATGCTAAGAAACCAAGTTATATTAAAGTTAATTATGTTGATAATTCTCTTTAATTGTTTTTCTTTCAGCTGGTACTGGCTTCCACTGAACTGTCTGCTGCATTCCTCCCAGGTGGCCTTTGCTTATCTCTCAGTTCTCTGTTTCAAGGCCTTCTTCTCTGTAAAATGTTCCCACAGGCCAATATAAAGATCTAACCTTAGGATTGTGGTTAGGAAAGAGAAAACCTAGCACTGGGATTGGAGCAGTACAGAGGGGCTGCCAAGGGAAGGTGTGAGCTGTTCCAAAGGACTTTTTAATCTGAAAGGTCTTCAGCAAAGGCTCAGCTGGTGTGTGGATTAGGGCTAGGAAAGAGACAAACCATAAAACTAAACCATCCAAGTTAAGATGAGCCCTATGCCACAACTCAGTGCTGTGACTGAAATGAATGAATTGTCTAGGGGAAACTTTTTATCAGCCTAGAACTCTCATTGACAGTGTCTCTGCAGACCCACTGCAAGTGCAGATCAACACTTGCTCTCTTTTCTTACATCCTACAGTATTATTTCTTTTTTCTTTTAATATGTTCCACTTTAAATGTTACTTCTGTTGTACTATGACAGCATTGTGTATCATTAAAAAACGTGACTGATAAATGAATATTTGAGGGAGAATATAGATTTCTTTTTGAGTCTGGCATCTTTGCCCTTAAGGCAAAACTCTCTTGGAATACCAGTATGGGCTGCACTTTGTGAGAAAGATTATCATGCCTGTGTGATTTTTGGAAGTCCTCAGCAGCTCCAGCCAGGTCCTTAAATCAGTCAGTTCTAAGATCAGCACACGGGTATACTAAATTATAAGGATCATCTTTGAGATGTGGAAAACAGTGCTGATTTTTTAATAATATTGACACTACCTGCTGCCTTGTTATACAGATAGAGTATTATGGAAAATATCTTTTCTTATAATAAAAACCATGCTCTTTTCTTTTTGCTTTTTTTTGTTGTTGTCTGCTTATAAGTGGTTTCCCAATGCTAAATTATTGGTTAATAGCACTTCTCATTAAACTCCCAGCAAGTTGCATTCACATCCGTAGGAAAGTCCAGAAATATAGGGCTATCAGTAGAGAACAAAATTAGATATTCATAAATTTGTCTACGGTATTTTCAATTTGACTTGAGGGGGTATGTTTCAGATGGATGGAACCACACAAATATGTTTTTCCTTCTGAATTCCATAGAAATAATGTCTTACAAAGCACTTCTCTCTGATTAAGGACCTCATCAATCACACTGGCATTTTATTTCCGTTCTTTTGCTATGTAACTAACTAGAATGTTGTATTTTGCTTAATGACTTCACTATTTTGAAGCTTAATTGTGGGTTGTGACTGTTGGCGTTCTAGATCACGTATTTGGAGAAATTTTCCTTTTAACCATTAGATAAAGTCAGTGGCAGGAATAATATTCTATCAAAATTTATCAAAGAGAGAGTTTCGTTTTATCTGTGCTTGAGTCTTCTTTTGTTTAAAACTCTTAAGAGAATATAGTCAATTAAAACAAAGATATTTTTCCATTTTCTTCCTCCCTCCCCCATCTCTTCCCTATCCCTTCAGATTCCTTCAAAATATAGTCTCCCAAACTAGAAGTGCAGTAATCTGCTGTCATAAGCATAAGGAAGTCCTCATTTCAGCAACATTGAAGTTCTTTTAAATTAGCTGTCATTTCATCCATGCCTAATCTTGTGTAACTTGTTCAGATGCACGCAGATTTCCATGCATGTTATTCATGGAATCATAGAATGGTTTGGGTTGGAAGGGAACATTAAATGTCATCTAGCCCCCACCTCCCTGCAATGAACAGGGCCATCTTTAACTAGATCAGGTTGCTTAGAACTCCATCCAACACAATCTTGAATGTTTCCAGGGATGGGATGTCTACCATCTCTCTGGGCAACCTGTTCCTGTGTTTCACCACCCTCATTGTAGAAAAATTTCTTCCTTCTATGTTGTTTTAGTTTAAAACCATTACTCCTTTTCATATCACAACAGGCCCTAATAAAATGTTTGTCCCCATGTTTCTTATAAGCCTCCTTTAACTAAAGGCCACAATAAAGTCTCCCAGGAGCTTTCCCTTCTCCAGGCTGAACAAAGTGGTGTTAGCCTTCTGGTGGTGTTATCTTCCTGGCAGAGGTGATGATTTTGAGTAAGCAGGTTGTTTTTCTGAATTATGGAGGTCCTTGCAGGTACTGTATACTGGATGCAATTTCTCAGCTATGATGAGACAGAGTTGATTTTTCCTTCCTACCATGTACAGGAAAATGCAGAAAAATATATCAACATTTACCTGAAGAAAGCTAGTTCAAGGAAAACAAGAGAAGTTTGGACTTTAGTCATTGAGAGCAAGTAAAGGTACGTATCTTTCCTCTGTTAGGTTTCCAAATCCTCTTATTTAAGGATTATAGAATGAAAATAAAATCAAACTTAACATAAAACACATATATCTGTGTCCTTTATTGTCTCAAAGGTTATGTAAAAGTTGGATTATGTACTTAATAAATAAGTAGGACAATTGGAAGCTTTTGTCGTAAGAACTTTTGCTGTGATATCATTGAAAGTAATTCTTATTTCATCACAAATTAGGTATA
This sequence comes from Piaya cayana, assembly GCA_013389865.1. Classification (NCBI taxonomy): domain Eukaryota; kingdom Metazoa; phylum Chordata; class Aves; order Cuculiformes; family Coccyzidae; genus Piaya; species Piaya cayana. Next base: position 103,023 of record WAAB01024644.1, read on the forward strand.
ACTCAATGAAAACTTTTTGTGCATTAAATCATTGTTCAGGGAAGCAAATTACAACTGTTTATTGTAATAGAAAATGTTTCAACGGTTTAATGATAGTTCCATAACATTGTGGCACATTAATTCGCTTGATATAAAAGTTTTACACTATGAAGTTCATGTAGTGCCTGGAGACAAAACTTAAGCTGGTTTTGATTCAGAAGAGTTGCACTCAGGAAACTTTATTTCTTTATTTTAATTTACTGCAGAATGCTTCCAAAATGCTTGTTACACAGCTTGCTGTTATTATTTTATGTAAAATAGCAAAGGTGGATTTCAGGTGTCTCTACATTCCATTTTAATATTCAACTTTTGCCCCAAATCAGTACAACTATATACATTTGAATTATCTCTATACCTATATTGGTCTCAATTCTTAACTTGTAACAGAATATGGGAATTTGTTATTGCACTAATTATATTCAAACAGTAATATGTATTGTGCTATTCCTTTCTCATGGCATGAAATCTAAGTTAGATCATACTCGTAGAATTACAGTTCACAAATAAGATGACTCAAATTCTTAATTGGTTTCAATAATAGGTACCCAACAAAACCTTTTTATCTGTTAAAAATATTCTTCTCCTTCAAAGGCTTCTTTTAGAAACAATAGAGATTTTGTTTTTGGTCACAGTGCTCTGGCATAAATTTCTATCTCCTATTACACAGTAAGTATGTATTTTATGTTTTTACAGTGCACACATATGAACATATATTTGAGCAATGACAATGTAGTTTTTGTTGCTTATTAAGTTATTTCACAGTGATATTTCATTAATTACTCCTGTTACTAAAATTGACTGGACATCTGTCCTAGAAAAGGACCTTACAGGATCCCATGGGAGCATTGTCTCCTAATGATGTCAAGCTCTGCATATAATTCTTGTAGCTTAAGTCACCTCTCCTCAAATATTAAAGAATGGCCACTGCAGCCCTTTTAACCCAAATATGTCAAAAGTCTTTACTGTTTTCTGGTTCCACAGCAACATATCTTATGGTCTTTAAATCTTTAATTTCAAAGCTTCTTGCTTTTCTATGACCTTCTTCAACTTTGTCAGCATCTCTTTTAGTAAAGCCTTGGGAGATGAGCATGGGGTACACCATGTGCTATGAAAACCCTATGCCTTTTTGTTCCATAATGTACTATAATTGTAAATACAGCCCTAAATAGTACAAATTGTTCTTTCAGTTACATTACTTTCCCATCCACTGTTGCATTCACTATAAGCTCTTACCCTTGGGATTTCTGTATCATTCATCTTACCCAGACCTTTCCACAAGATGGAGTATTTTGGTATCAGTTTTTAGTTGGATTTCCCTAGTTAAATTAGGTTACTTTTTTTTTTTTGGAAGAGAAAACTAATTTTGCTGCTTTTGGCACACATTTCTATGCTCTCTAGGTCTCTGTGTCATGTCATCTAACTCATTGCTTTTCACAGCTCCGTTCAACAAGACTGTTTTCAAATTATTGTCCTGTTCACTCTACCTGATCATTCCTGAAGAGCTAAATGAAACAAGCACTAACTGATCTCCACAGTCAGTCAGTAGGCTGTTACCTTTCACTCCTGTTTAGGATCTGTTAGCCCATATGACAACCATTTTAATGCTACATAGTGTGAATATTTCCTCAAAGCAATTTTTTCACCCATATTCTTTCTCATTTCCAAGTATGAATGAAGCCATCCCATACCTGTCTGCAGAAATCAGCAGCATGTTTCTAAGTCAATCTTCCAACTTGGGCTGTGGACAGTATAAAGTGCATTTCAGTTTCATCACTGAGAGTTTTGTATGTTCTCTGGCTTCCATGAATAGTTTGCATATATGTATCTGAAAGATGGTAAAATGAGTACAATAATGGAAACAAACAATGGAAGTTAGAAATCATGAATTTATCATCTTCATTATTAGTCCATGTTTGCTAGTGATAATGAAATTGCTGGGTTTTGCCACACTAAAATGTCTTCTGTGTCTGGAGTACCCATTATGCTGTAAGTTTATGGTTATTCCTGGGTGATTAAAATATAAATGGGGAGAAAATAATCTGATTTGCATAATAACATGAATGACTGATTGATGGTTTTTGTGTATCTGTAAGAGATAATGGCATTTTATTTATTATTAAACAATCATTTTTTCCTGACATTTAAGTGAGACAAAGGATTAATACAAAATGATCTCATGCTCTTCAGCTAGAACATCTATAATATAAAGAACTTACTAGACAGAGGAAAAATGAGGAAGATTTATTAGTTTTAATAATTCAAATATTTTATCTGATTAATATTAATTGCTCATATTATTTTAATTGGATACATAGAAAGAGGTGAATAAAATCAGGTAAGATTTTAACTATTATAATAAAAGGTATCTGTCCTGTAAAGAAAAATTTTTATTAATCTGTTTGTGAAACAACCTTTTTATATGGCATTCTGCACCTTCAGGGTTATTCATTTTATCCAAAAGACATGCAGGTTGCATTTCACCTATATGTGCTCCAAATCAACACATAACTTGGTATTAGCATTTTCCAGTTTCACTCTTGCGCTGGAATGAAAGCCACAAAATACCTCATTGTGCTGTACGATAATGCAGAAATAATCAGAGTCTATAAACAGTATGTTTTCTTTTCCCTCCATGTTTAGAGAAATTGTTTGGGTTCTGACCTGCTGCAAGATTGTGTGATGCCTTGTTTTCATGCAGACAGTGATTATAGTGAAGATGGGTCATGATTACATTGAACTAGAATGTCAATATTCACTTTTGGTTATTATCTGCATGTGGAGTGTTTTCGTTATCTATGTGCTGGAAACATCTTGACTGAAGTAAGCATCTTTTGCTATTTTGTTCGTGCCTACACATGTGTGATGATTACTGCAGTACTTAGATAAATGCCAGAATAACATGTAGTCAAATGTGAAATTACCTAAGGGAATTGTATAATCTTGAAGAAAACAGTTTCTATAAGACCTTTTAATTGTCAAGTAGTCAGAAAGAAGCCATCAAAAAGTCCATAGCAACCACTGTCAGGGTGGCTGACCAAGTGAAAAAGTCCACTGAGAGCTCTGTTATTGAGGATATAGATGAAATACATGCAGGAGTTCCTAATTAAGTTTAATTTCTTATAAATTCCAGAGCTTTGGCATGTTGCTTATAGACAAAGTGGAGAGCCAGGTCTTCGATTGCTGCATCTGTCTAACTAATCGGCTGCACAAAGCAAAAAAAAAGTGCGCCAAAAAGGATTAGTTGAGGATTCCCAGGGAGACAGGAATTCTCCATAAGAACATGTCTTGGAAAGATATGGAAGGGAATTGGAAGAAAATCAAAGGTGTGTAATAGGCAGAAGCAGAATGAGACCACAGATGAAAGTAAAAAATGAACAGCTGTATGGAATTCCTGGAGGCTTGAGACATATGCCCCCTTAAACACAGTACACTTGTACTTTTCACAGATACCTGACAATACTTCTTGGATTTTTACCATGTATGGAGGTGCAGACTAGTCTTCTGTTGATGTCAGGAGGCTTGTGAATGCTGAAGAATTTGTCCTTTGGGAACTTAGTTTACTAAGAGGTCCTCCTACAACCAACTACTTGCTGCAAATGAGCTTTGCATCAGTCACTGTTATAGTTTAGCCCTTAAATGGCAGCTAAAGAGTATTCAGTTGCTCTCTCACTCCTCCCCTCCACTGCACAGCCCCTCTCCCCCTACCCAACCCCAGTCGTATGTGGGGGAGAATCAGAAAGAAAAATTAAAACTCATGGGTTGAGATAAAGACAGTTTTAATAGAACAATGAGAGAAGAGAGTAATAATAACAATAAATATGAAAATACATAATAATACATGAAAGAATACACCACTCACCACCCAATGATTAGTCTGTCCCAAGCAATTTCAGCAAGCACAGTGATATCAGCAAGTGTAGCAATCACAGTGAGAGTAGCAATAGAAGAACGTGGATCACTGAATATGGAACACAGATTGCCTTCCTTCTCCTCAGCCAAATTCCCATTTTTATACTGATCATGGTGTTAGGTTAGGGAATATCTGGCTGGTCAGTTTGAGTTAGGTGTCCTGGTTCTATGCTTGTTCACTAGCAAAACATAGGAAACTGAAAAATCCTTGATTTCTTAGTAAAAGCGAAAAAATCCCAACCCCTAAACCCAACCATCAGTGTATCTTCCACACTCTTGTCATACCAAATCTAAAATCAGCAGCGGCTGGGAAGAAAATTCACNTATCAGCAAGTGTAGCAATCACAGTGAGAGTAGCAATAGAAGAACGTGGATCACTGAATATGGAACACAGATTGCCTTCCTTCTCCCCAGCCAAATTCCCATTTTTATACTGATCATGGTGTTAGGTTAGGGAATATCTGGCTGGCCAGTTTGAGTTAGGTGTCCTGGTTCTATACCTGTTCACTAGCAAAACATAGGAAACTAAAAAATCCTTGATTTCTTAGTAAAAGCGAAAAAATCCCAACCCCTAAACCCAACCATCAGTGTATCTTCCACACTCTTGTCATACCAAATCTAAAATCAGCAGCGGCTGGGAAGAAAATTCATTCTATCGAAGCCAAGCATAAGCATTATCTGGCAACAACTAAACCAATATGTGTTAGCAACATTATTCTCACAGTGAATCCAAAACAGAGCAGATACTGGGAAAAAATTTAATTCTATCCCAGCTGAAATCAGGACAGTCTTTTAGCCTCTGTAGGATATGGAAGGTCTCATGATTTTTACAAGGTACTGTATAGATACATCAGGCTTTTATGTTATTAGATGGCTGGAAAATGCTGGATCTATTAATGATTTATATTTTCTGATCTCTGAGTTCAATGTGTGAAACTCTAATGCACTAGCAATATTTATGGATGGTAATAAAGAAGATTAATTCACTTGTAACTACTACTGATGAGCTGTTTTCCCTAATGTTTCCTTTTTATAAGAAGATTTAAGAACCTATCATTTTGTATTCCATGGAGAAAACACAAGGACTTTATTCCCTTCTTGTATTATTCAGTATGAGCATGAAAGAAGGTTAATAGCATCTTGTGCTGCAGTAGGCAGTGCACTGCCAGTAGTTTGAAGGAGATTATGCTTTCTCTCCACTCAGCACTGATGAGGCCACATCTGAAGTCCAGTTCTGGGCTTCCCATTATAAGAAAGACATGGACATACTGGGGAGAGTCCAGTGACAAACTACAAAGATGGTTATGGGACTGAAGCATCTCTGCTTTGAGGAAACCCTGAGAGTAGAGAGTGTTTAGGCTGGAGCAAAGAAGGCTCAGGGTGATCTTGTCAATGTGTAGAAACACCTGTAGGGACAACGGTAAAGAGAAGGACTGCCTTTTTTCAGTGGTGCCCAGTGACAGGACCAGAGGCAGCGGACACAAAGTGAAACACATGAACATCTGGAAATGCTGTTTTCCACCATGAGGATGACCAAGGACTGATGTAGGTTTCCCATTGAGGCTGTGGAGTCTCCATTCTTAGGAATACTTAGAAGCTATTTGAACATGTTACTGGACAATTATCTCTAGGCGGTCCTGCTTGAACAAGGGGGTTAGACAAGATGACCTCTGGAGGTCCCTTCCAACCTCATCTCTTCTGTGATTCTGTAATTAAGCTAGAGTGGCATTGATGAGGGTGGGATTTTGGAAGAATTACGATAGACATATCAAAAAAAGATTAATGCACATGTTGAAATTCATCTAATGGGACATGGTATTTAGTTTCTGCTCCCCTGAAAAAAAGTCACAAGTCTTTCAAAGAGTACAATGTTATGTGTGGTTTTGTATGATAAATATTTGTGGGAAATGAGGATTTTCCAGTATTTGTGAACTCTTGCACATCCCAGTAATCAAGCTAGAGGAAGACAAGAAATAATACAAAGACAGAATAATGGAGAAAATAGTCCTCATAGGCTATCAAAAACCCCCTCAGAAATAAAAAGGACTATCCTTTGGGCTGTCACACAGAGGGAAGGGAACAAATCCAAGTAAAATCCTAAACTGTAAGTAGCCCAAGGATAAAAAAATCTTTTAGTACATTAACTGAAATTGTGAAGTATTATAATGCGTAGAAGTGCGTGTCTAGCAGTTTTATATGTTCTCATATAAAGTCTCACAGACTTTGCTTCCAGCAGTTCTACTAACGTACTTAAGACCAGTCTGGTTATCGGTTAGATTCTTCCTGAATAGTTCAGCCAGCTGTAACATCACCTCAGCTACAAGACTAAGTGGTAACATTATTTTAGAAAAATACAGTGAAATGGCATTATTCTCTGGAATAAATAAAGATATCAATAAGAATCTCATATAATTTTAAAAAAGTA
>WAAB01024644.1:109454-142602 GCA_013389865.1 Piaya cayana
TGAGGAGATATCTTGATGACCATAGTTTAAGCATGAAATTTAATTGGTCAATAAAGGCTTCTAAAAGCCTCCTGAAATACTTACTTCTTTCCATTCAGTAATTAACGTGCTAAAGCACTTAAAGAGAATCACTAGGTACCTAAAACTGAGAGCAAATGACAGACTTGAAGTTGCTTAACTAGAACGAAGCCTAATGAAAATTAGGTGGATAAGTGAAGGAAAAATACTTTGCATAAGCAATATCTTAGGCAAAAGCATGTCTGGAAGCCCACTCAATGAAACAACTGGATGGTTCATGTGGGAAAAAGATTGAATTTTCAGCTAGAGTTGGCATCTTTTTTAAATATCAAAGCCCATGACGTAAGTTAAGAGATCATGGGAAGCCAGGCTTCCTCAGTGCTGGAGCTTGTGGAGCTACATGTTTGTTTGGAGTGATTTTTTTACTTTGCTGTAAGACTGACCATTATGTAGTTGACACCAGTTAGGGAGCATGACTGACTTACACCTATCAGTAACAGGAAAGTACCAACTCTGTGGAAGAGCTTGAGGTGTTGCATTTGTCATTTGAACTATCTGCTGAAGCACATATTATGCTTGAAATGTCCGGCACACTTCAGAGAACTGAACCTCATAAAAACTTTGGCATTTTGCAAACTAATACATTTCGATTCACCAGAAATGTCGAAGGCCAATAACTTGTTTTTAGCTATGTCAGTGGTTCCCAGGCTACAGGACTGCAATCCAAGATGAGATGACAGAAGCAGTGTTACATGAAAAAACTTGGGAAACTGTTGGACTGAAACATTATTTCTCCTGAAGACATCATGTCTTTACCTGAGAGGAATGAGGGAAGAGAAACTCACGATTTTCCTGGCATTTATGTTGTTACAGATATAATACTTTCTCCAAAGTGAACGTGATTGGCTGCTTATGTTAAGATTTGAGAGATCTTTAGTAATCAATAATAGAAACACATGTGTATCTTGAAATAGTCACCTACCATCTGAAGAGGGTCTGCATCCACACTTTACTGCAGGACTTGCCTAAAACAGTGGAAATCCTGAGCACTGGTCACAGCTGCTTTTTCCACAAAACAGTCTCCTTCTGTACTATATGTCTTGCACCTCCTATGCATTTTGGTGTAATGTATCCTGGACTCAATTTACGGAGCCATTTACCAAGTGCAATGGTACTTTTCATCATTATTTCACATTCCACTTGCCTTTTTATAATTTGATATCAACAGTGGTTTTATATTATTTCCATACCACTGAAGAAACACTAATTAGTGTCAGCTACATTGTCACCCTCTGTTGAATTTCCACTGAAAATAGGTCTAAACTGGTATTTTTAAAGTTTTTTTTCACCAGATTAAATCAGTATGTTGGAATTAATAATCCTTCATAGAGTTCTGGTTTTGATGAGAATTTAATAGACAGGTTTCTCAGATTCAGGAATGTGTAATGAAAACTGAAGCTAACAGATTTCCTTTTCAGAATAATGAGAAATATATCTCTTAGGAATCTGGAAATTCCAGGTGCAGATTTCCCTTTTTCTTGTATCGGCATAAGGATTGGATTTCAACCCAGATTACCCACTGACCAAATGACATCTCTTACTATATTGTAGCCATTCTTAGAAGAGTATCAATATCTCTTCTTTGGTTCATATGTATACATATACATATACATTTAAATATTCAGTAGTTGAGAAGGAGAAAGTCCCCTCTGGTGAAAAGTTCTGTCTGATTTTGTAACAGTTTTTAGCGCAGAATGCTAAGGCTTTTCACATTTTAATTGTCAGAAATGGGAAAGCTTTTTGTAATCTGTTCAAGTAGAAGCACTAAGCGATGAACACCATTGACCTTTGAATGTTTGTTGATTGGATGATTCTAACTTAATTCATTAATCATACACATGGCTAATTTTTAAATCAGAATTTTAGATGTCAATACTTAACTATCCAATTACACCTCTGCAGTTATCTTTATCAATCAAACCTATAATCTCAGCCCAAATGAAAACTCATCTGTTTGATGAGACCTATTTTCCTTCTAGCCACACTGAGTGATATTACACGTACTTTAGCCCTTAATTCCTTCTTGTTCCTCCTCTTAATTCCTCATCTTGTTTCAACCTTTTCACAACAGCAAAACCAAGGGACATGATTAAGAAATTATGAGTTACTTCATTATGTCAAATAAGAAATATGCAAAAAAGGATGAAATTCCTGAGAACAGAATGCAGTGTAGTGAGAGAGACATGATTCTTCCATGTTCTCCCTTACATTTTCCAAAACAAAGGAAAAAGAAAACCCATGAGCAAGAAAAATATCCTGAAAGTATATCTACTAATAATTAGGATATCGCTGAAAGTTCCAGGAATAATCTCATTTTTGAGAAAGAACTTTAATGTTGAAAAAGCAAATACATGGGAAATGTATCAAATATCATAAAAAGAGCTTTCATCTCCATATTTTTATTGGCCTGATAAGATTATCTTTCTTTGCCATTTTAGTTAAGTGGAGATAGAGCATAAAGCAACACCTCAGTCACACTTGCTTCTCAACATGCCCTCAATTTTATTATGTTTTGATATGTAATAGTTCTTTGTTGGCATGATTCTCCATCGGTCAGATAAATTGATTGCTCAGATGAATTAGCTGCTTTAAACCAGTCAGTTACCTAGACTGAAATAGATCATTCCAGTTACAGAGTTATCAGGCATCAAAATACTCCAGACATTTTGCCTTATGTCCTGCCATCTGACTTTTTTTAATAGGCACGTCCTGCCTTCCTGAGGTAGTGCTTCATGTAGAGACTCTACACAATCATTTCCTGCCAGAATCAAAAGGAACAAGACCCATTCTCCAGCGTAGTCTAAAATGATCAACTTGCATCCCACCAGCAGATGTTCAGGAAATTTTTCTTTTGCTTCTTTTAGGTACAGGAGACCAACTTCTACATAACATAAATTTTCTATAAAACAATGTTTTTATGTTGGTGATTTTTTTTAAAAAAACATTAGGAATGCTTAATCACTTTTGGTTTTTTTGCTTCAGTTCAGCATTAGGCTGGATCTCCTCCTGCCACTGAAATATTGTAATATCTTAAGATGAGATGCTTAGAGTCCTGCCTCCAGACTGTCTGTAATCTATTTTCCCCAGATGGATTATAACTCTCCTGATGCCATATACCAGCCTTTTGATTGAAATAAGTGAAGATTTTTAAGTGTCAGTACGTTGTGAAAGCTAAAGTCCTGACACTGAGCTCTGCTTATGAAGTAGATTATGAGTTGGTGATGATAGAGCTCTTGTGAGACCATGTGGGATGGCAGATAATCCAATTTAATGTCAAACTGACTCATAACAAAATATTTAGCTGTTTCTGAATCAGACCTTTTCTAAACTTTTTGATGAGAAAAAACCCTCAATATTTTGGCACTGATTTGGGATGAGAAGATGCTTTTCCAGAGGACTAGAAAATCAAACTTTTACTTGTATTATTTTTGCAGTATAATGCAATACTTAAGGGCTACGAAACCCTACTGTAATGGCAACCTGACTCATAAACTCCCTTAGATCATCTTATTCCCTCCTTCCTCATCATCCCACTAGTATTTTTTATGTTGTTTTCCTCCTACTGCTTAAGTGATGAATTTTGCAGGCATCAGGAGCCCAGTCTGTCTTCCTTTCCTTCTTTCTTTTACAAATATAGATTTTTTTTTCACTGAAAGTAAGTCAACCACATTTGAAACACTGCCAAGGGAAACTACCAGTCTAAATGGAGAGCATTATTCTTTTCCTATTTGAAAGATATGAAGGACAGAATTTAATTCAAAACTATTGCTTCCCTCTTGGTTCCTAATAACTCTAGTGGGAAATAAGGCTTCTGTGGTGATTCCCAATTGAACTGATAAATGAGCTACCACAAACAGAAAGAATTTAGTACAGAATGATGACAGAGAAAGGGACCAAAAAGGTCTGAAGAGCCTTGCTGCAGGATAGTGACTGTCAAATAGTGATAACTCTTGCTGTCAACAAATGGCATTAACAGCTCCTGTTTAATGAATAGTAACGTGAACTAGAGTGTGACACTGCAGAGATTAAAAAGCTCACAGTTGTGCAGTCTGCGTTTCTGGTTTTGTAACTGAACTGCAATTTGCAGTTTTTACTGCCTTCAGTTAAAAGCTTTCTATTATTTGGATTAAGAAGGGGAAAAATTACCCTTCAAAACGAACCTACCATTGTGACTTCACTTAAAAGTTTCAGGCATCAAATAAACTATATTTTCTTATGGAATGTGGAACAGGGTTTTTCCATAATGTTATTTAAAAAAACCCAGAAAACTGTTAATTCATGTAGCATAAGTAAAGCTTTAGAGTTTCTGAGAGTATTGTGGTTTTAGATGATTCCATCCATATTCTGTACAGAAGATGTTTAGCTGTCAGCTGTTCTTCACTTCCTCCCCCAAAAAACCTATAACCCCTGCAGCCAACTATATTTGACGGACAAGTAAAGGTCTGAAAGATTTGCTTCCTATAATTGTCAAACAAAAACACGAAACAAAAAGACAATAAGAAAATGAACCAAATTAGTTCTCCACTGGACAAAAGGGTGAAGCTGAAGATGAACTTTATTAAAGACACCAAATAATCTGCATGGGAGAAGCTTTTACCAAAATTCACATTTTAAGTAGATGTTGGCTTATCCAAGGAGAGGGCATTGAGACACAAGAAACCACTGTGCTCAGTCCTACCTGTTCCAGCATAAGACAGGTCATGACATGGAAATTGCTGGAAAAGTTTTACTCAGGCTTTTGGAAATTTTCAGTACAAACTTATTGGTGTATGAAATTATCCTAGTTTGTTTTGCAGTCCTCCAAGCCTGAGGAGTTGGACAGAAATGTTTTGCAGCATGTCCTAATCAGTTGCTAAGTATTGATAGGAGAAGGGAGGGAAGGAGAGGGCCCTTATGGTGACAGCACCACACTGTGGAGTCCCCATGGTTACAAACAACTTTCTCATGCCTGTAATTTTAAAGGATTGATTAAACCTGAGACTTTCCACACCAGCTACCCGAAAGGATGACAGTTGCTCAGCAGCTGTGCTCTCGGGCACCAAGAGCTGAGTTACCGAGGCTCATTGTGAAAGTATCAACATAAAAGTGAAAAGCCTTCAGGGTGGTTTATCCCATTGATATTATCTTATCAATTGTCTTTGCACACTATACATCTCTATGACACCGAGCTGTTGATATACTATATAATCCCTAATCAAACACCACAAATAGAAAGAGAGTTGAAATTAAGGCATCCCTCCAAAGAACCTGCAGCTGCCTGCATGAGTCTACAAGGAGCGGGAGTGCACAGTCTCAGTCTGGAAAAAAAACCCAAACAAAAACCATCCTAAACCTAAACCACACAAATTCCTGTGTATTACATTTTTCCAGTCTCCTGTATGCCTTTCCATATGGAAAATAAAGTGTGTTAAGTTTCCTCTTCTGGTATTTTCTGTAAAACAATTAGGACTCCATCTAGTAAGAAGCTATTTTTAGGGGCTCTGAGAGCACTCACCATCTCAGTGAATCAGGTCTTTAATTCTGCTTCTATTACTTTGGCTAAGTGCAAAGGAAAAATTATTTAATACTCTTCTAATTAAGCTCTTTTAATGGAGAACCCTTGGAAATTGAAATTATCAATAAATAAAATCTGATTTTATTTAGGTTTATCCTCGTTCTCACATTTTTCACCTGTGTAACTAAACTGGGTGTGTAGTACACAGTACAGTTTTTCTTTCTTCCCTCCCTGCCCTTTCAGTTTTCCATTAAGGAAGCAGTAGAGCTCAGACTGGACAGGCAATATTTCACCAGTTTATTCTGATTTCTTTTCCTTTCTGGTGTTTTTTGAAAGAGGTAAGAAGTTCTGACACATAATGAGACATAACTCTATACTTATTAAAAATGACGAATATTATCTGCACATGGCCAGACAACAACTGCCTTCTCAAGTACTTAATATTCTGAGAAACAAAATGCAGCCTTATGAGTGATTTTCACGTCTAATGTTCTTTTATATGTTAATGATTTGATGGGAAATGACAAGTCCCACATCTTGGGACGAATAACCTCATGCCCTTATATATGCTGAAGGTTCACCAGCTGTGAAGCGGCTCTGCTGAGAAGGACCTGAGGGTTCTGATGTACAACAGGTTCAACAAGAGACAGCAATGTGCACTTGTAGCAAAGAGCGCCAACGGTCCCTGCATTGCCAGCTAGTTGAGGAAGACAATCCTTGCCCACCTCTCTGCAACCTCCTTGTAGGTAGTTGTAGAGAGCAATAAGGTCTCCCCTTGCTTCCTCTTATCCAGGCTAAACAGCTCCAGCCCTCTCAGCTGCTCCTTGTAAGACTTGTTCTCCAGCCCTTTCATCAGCTTCGTTGCTTTGTTCTGGACATGCTCTAGGACCTCAGTGTCTTTTTTATAGTGAGGGGCCCAAAAATGAACACGATGTTCGAGGTGCAGCCTCACCAGTGCAGTGTTGAAAGGGAGAATATTTTCCCTGGTTGTACTGGCCACACCGTTTCTGATACAAGTAAAGATGCTATTGGCTTTCTTAGCCACCTGGGCACACTGCTGGCTCATGTTCAGTCATCTCTTGACTAACACACCCAATTCTTTCTCTGTCAGGCAGCTTTCCAGCGACTCTTTTCCAAGCCTGTAGCTCTGCATTGGGGATTTTGTGTCCCAAGTGCAGGACTCTGCACTTGGCCTCATTAAACCTCGTCCCGTTGTCCTCAGTCCATCAATCCAGCATGTTCAGATCTGTCGGTAGAGCTTCCCTGCTCTCATACAGATTGGCACTTCCTCCCAGCCTAGTGTCATCTGCAAACGTGCTAAGGGTGTATTCAAACCCCTCATCCAGGTCATTGATAAGAATACTGAACAGGACTGGACCCAGCATCAAGCCCTGGAGAATACTGCCTCTCACTGACCTTCAGCTGGTTTTAACTCCTTTCAGCACAACTCTTTGGACCAGGCCATCTAGCCAGTTTTTCACCCAGCAGAGGGTACATCTGTCCATGCCAGTGGTAGTCAGTTTCTTAAGTAGAATACTGTGAGAAATGCTGTCAAAGGCTTTACTAAAGCTTTTACATCCACAGCCTTTCCCTCATTGATCAAATAGGTCAACTTGCCATAGAAGGCAACCAGGTTAGTTTGGCAGGACCTGCCTTTCATAAATCCATGCTGACTGGGCCTGATCACCCAGTTGTCTTGCATGTGCTGTAAGACAGCACTCAAGATGACCTGTTCTATGCTATTCCCCAGCATTGGGGTCAGGCTGACAGGTCTGTAGTTTCTTGTATCCTCTCTCTGGTTCTTCTTGTAAATGGATGTAACACCGGNTACTCAAGATGATCTGTTCTATGCTATTCCCCAGCATTGAGGTCAGGCTGACAGGTCTGTAGTTTCTTGGATCCTCTCTCTGGTTCTTCTTGTAAATGGATGTAACATCGGCAAACTTCCCATCCAATGGAATGCCCCCAGTCAGACAGGACTGCTGGTAGATAATAGAAAGAGAGCAAACAGTTGTAAAAAGAGGCAATTCAAGATACGGATCAAATGGAACTTCTTGACATTACAAGCTGATTTGGTGAAATCAAAAAGTTTCTCGAAAATACTTATATTTATTGAAATTCTAGTGAGACTTTTGGATAGATCTAGTGAGCCCTTCTTTACAGGTGGAAATTCACCGGAAATTTTTCCAGTTTATTTACCTGATGAACTCCAGCTCTAGGGCTTCTTAGCTTCAGAGCACAATTCCTCCAAAATAATGGACTACTGTGAAAATGAGAATCTATTCCTGCCTGGAGCCAACTGTGAATATTCTTTTCCAAGAGAAGAAAACCACGTAATTTGAAATGTATCAAAATCCTCTTTTGTGCTTTTGTGCTCTGTTAAGTGTATTGAGTCCTTCTCAGACTGACATTAGCTTGTGTCGTTAAACTTACAAGTCCCTGTTACTGACACACAATGAATAGATCCAAAGCAAATGTTTGTATAACAAGAAAGAACACATGCATAAACTTCCGTTTGGTTTTTTTTTTTGTTTTTGTTTTTACCCCACAGTGTCAGGGTGCAATGACGGACAACTGTTCCCTAAAGAACAGGGAGATGAGGGTGACACCAGCCCAGACAGTGTCCTCGCATGGGACTTCATCTCACAGGTCCAATNGTCCCTGTTACCGACACACAATGAATAGATCTAAAGCAAATGTATAAAAAGAAAGAACGCATGCATAAACTTCCATTTGTTTTTTTTTTGTTGTTTTTGTTTTTTCCCCACAGTGTCAGGGTGCAATTAGGGACAACTGTTCCCTAAAGAACAGGGGGATGAGGGTGACACCAGCCCAGACAGTGTCCTCGCATGGGACTTCATCTCACAGGTCCAATCCAGAAGCCAGTTCCCTACAATGTGAGGTATGGTTTCATCCAGATAACTGGAACAGTGCCAAGGATGGAGACTGATACTCTTATAGCATTGGTGGGGCATTGCTGATGTCTCTAAGCTGAGTAGGAATGGGGCTCCTGGGCCTGTGTGTATAGGATACATTTCCCCTGTGCAGCCTATAAGGATGAGATCTGAAGACCTGGTGCCCAAAAACCGAGAGTCCAAATTGTACCAAGGGATTTCACACATTCTAGGTAGAGTCTGGTTGTGTGGACTGGCTGTGGTTTATCACCTCATGCATACGTCCTGCACTTATGGAGCTCACCTCCCAATTTAATGGGAGTCTCTTTCCTGTATTTTGAGTTCATTTTGCATTGCGAACCGGAGCATGGTAAATGAGAACAATCTGGAGATTTACCTCAAAAGTACACTCCTGGTCTAAACTAAGATGCTGAAGTAGACCACCCAAAATCCCTCTTTAGCTTTCTCCTACTGGATTTTGATCTCTGGCAATTCCCTCATGGAGGAGAATGGGTAAGTCTTCGAGCAGATTCTCTGATTACTGGTATTATTTGAACTTCAAAAGTACCATAGATAAAAACCCAGAAAACTGATGCTTAAATCATACTATTGCAATCTCTGTGACATCTTGTGCTGCCCAGAAAATGTTAGCTGAAAAGCAAAGTGGCTCCCTTCAGTATAAGTATATCTAACAGGCAGACCAATTAGAAACCACAGAAGGAAAGAGAAATACTTCAACAACAGTGAAATCAGGTAGTGGCAGGGAGAGACATTAAGTGATGTCTCTTCCTTGCTAAAGGTCATAACTGCTGCCACCTTTGAATCTTTTAGTTCAAACCTCAAATTTAAAAAGTGAAAAGATGTGCACAGTGTCCCTCAGTGGGTTTTAAATTGTGTGGTTCTCCTGAAGTTCATTCTGAACTTCACAGGCGGAGGTCAGATGTCATTCTGCTTGCTTAGTTTGCCTCTGCCAGACCTGCAATCCAACAGTGATCCATCCTGGTACACTGCTTTGCAGGCACATGCCTAACTTATCATTTTCACCTCTATTGAATTTATCTGAGTCACAATGAACTTTATGAGCTTGGCCCAGAAACAAGGCAAAGTTTTGGGCCAGCTTCTTCTACTGCAGGGGGTTGCTCACCTCTTCTTGTTTGCAACCTATGAAATTATTAATGGATCCAAATATAGACAGTGACCTTCTGTGACAGATGGTGAATCATGTCTTATTTCCATTGCATAAATTAACATTTTAAAAGGCTATTTAAAACACTGTTGACTTTAGTGAGTAAAACATAATAATAAGAATTTGCTGAAATCTGATGCCATAAGTTAGTATATGCTGAAAATTCATTATCTGAAGAAAATTTAGTATTAGTGTGCCATTAACAAGGACAGTGCAATCTGCCATTTGTTTTAGAATGGTGTATGGTTTATGATGCTGAAACTGCCATCACATACAAGTCACAGTGATTTGCCTTGAAGATAATTTATGAGTCATGACTCTGGAGGAAATAATTTCTCTCACATAGCTTGTTGGAAATCGGTTCCCTTGACATCTGCTTTCATCAGGAAAGGTAACTCATGGCCTTCAAAATTTTGATCTAGAACCTCCTAAATCCCATTCCTTTGATTTAACAACAGCAACAAAAGAAAAATCCATTGATTTGGACATAAAGTGTTTAGTTATTCTTTGGTTTAGTCCATTTTTTCATTCATACAATGTTTAAGCAATATTACTAAAACATAGTGACACACAATGACCTAGATAAGATGTAGCTTAAGTTACATATCTGAGCATGAGTGTGAAGTAGAAGATGTAATAAACAAATATAATTGTAAATGCCTTACAGCATTTTCCCTTCTCCTGGAAAAAGTCACATTTGCACAATAAGAACAATATACACAGACCAAACTGAGCCCTAAGCAACTATTCAAACCACAGCACACAAGTGTTATATATAGCTACGATAGTTTTATTATGTCTTTTCTCCACTAATATCATACATGGGATAATGCCCATCACTGTAATCTCTCATACTGGAACAGCAGCTTGCTAATTTTGAATGCCAGCAAGAACAGAGAATAACCAAATGCACATTCTTGCCGTTTCCTCACTCCTCTTCCAGATGCAGGTGGGAGGATCTTTCTCGTGGAAACAGAGATGTTGCCTGATGAGATTTGGATTTTTTTCCTTCATATTAACTACTTCTTTATCTGAGTCACTGAGCTACCTTAATGTACCAGTAATGTGTGAAACCCGGGGGAGGCACAGAGGATATTAAGTATTGTTCTATTTAAATATAAACAACTTGGATAAAAAATGTACTTGGATGATTGCAAAACTATTCAGCTCTTCTTTTCATCCTGTATCCAAAATTAGAAAATTCAGATTCTGAAAATGAGCTTGGAGATCTCATTACAGTGCAGAGGAAGAAATCTCAGAAGAACCCAAGTATGTTCTACATTGTGTAAGATGTGGAGCCCCTGAGAAATCCTCACAAATTCCTGCACTCTTTTTCCTCTGTGAAGGAAATGAACCTGTGTCATGTGATAGGATGCTGAAGAGAAAGGGGCAAGATCCAACTCAAGACATTTTGGTGCTGTCATTACTAAACGTGAAGTAATGATTGAATATCTACAGACTTCTGTGCATTATAGTGTAATTACACTAAGCAGATGAAAAAGTAATTAACTAGTGAGTTGCAGTGCTCTTTAGAAGACAGAAAAGTCATACATTCATCTCATAATCACATGATACCACATGAAAATTAATTACCATGTAATTGTATGATCAGTATTTACCATATTCAAATAGTATTTGTGCCCCTTTAATTTGAAGTGCCACTTTAATTTTAAAATATTAAATTACTAAACCTCCTGTGACTGTGATCTAAATCTAGAGTAACAATCATTGTGTGTGGTAAAGCGTGGAAGAAAAAATGTCACTGGATGCTGAATGACCTAGTTCACTTTCTACATGCGCACGGAAGAAATAATTGTAGCTGATGGAAATTCACTGAGTGTTCCTGTTTTGGGTTATTTTTTCATTTTATCGTTAAAATAGTTCTGATTTGACAGACCTAGAGGTTTAATCTAGCCTAGCTCAAGACAGCAATTAAACGTGTCCTCAAACACAGCTAATCTACTTGAAGACATGAGGTTTAGAACATACTTCAAGGTCAGGGCAGGATTCAGCACTGTGTTACAGAGGAGTAATTCATGGCTCTGTGCTATGTTGTTGTTTTTAGAGGCAGTACAGCACTGTTTAACAGCGCTGGCAAAACTTACTGTGGTGTTCTAAAAAGGAGGTTCAGTTTTTGGCCAACCCCAGGCCACGACTGCCAGAGGAAAAAGACAAACAGAAGAAAGGGGACAGAGATGTATGAGGAGCTGAGGGAAAATTCCTGGGGAAACTGGTTTGCTGTTGTAGCTGTGACAAGAGGGATGGCAATGGCAAAGCACAGGGTTTGAGGCTTTTAGAAGGGTCACCTTCCAGCCTCTCCTGGGTAGCAGCAACAAGGCAAGGTGATTTTTCTGGGCTCTAAAATAGTTGTGAGCAGTGAGTCATATCCAGCTCATCCTCCTCAGTAATGTCCTGCCTATGGCATCTACCTGTTTTGCCTTTGCCTTGGTTCTGCTCTTTTCTCGAAGTGAGAGGTATTTTTGCTTCCTGTTGGTATGGTCCAGTTACTTGGTACATGAGATCCTGGGTAGCAGCCTGTTGCTTTGTCTTGGCATTGGAAAGCATATGTTGCTTTTTTGGGAGGAGAGGAAAAACTGTTGTTTTCAGTAGTTGCTTAAATTTAATTGCTGTGGGAATGTATTTATGATAAGAATACTGGTCCTATAATAATTGCTTTAAGCCCATCAACTATCACTGTTATTTGCAAGGTGATACTTAAGGTGATGGGACAGAAAGACTTTGCCTGCTCTGAAAACCTTGAAAATTAATAACAGCACAGAATAAATCATTGATTTGGATCAAATGAGAACTGATGCAGTGGAAAAATATATAAAACAGTGTCTGAAACTTTATAAGACTTCTTCCCACTCCCTGGCTTGTTCCTAATACCTAATTCCACGTAGTGTATTCCATCAGTGCTTTGCGTATATGGACACTTGCATAATGTTCCACACAAGCAAAAGTTGAATGACTACACAGAATTCAAGGCAGCAGAGAAAGAGGAGAATGCCTTTGCAGAACCCTGAAGCAGAAATGCCAAAGACTTAATCACTGATTGCTCCTCTAAGGGAACATCTTGTTGCTGGCCTCTCTTTGAAATCTATATCATCCAGAGCTACGGTAGGGCAAGTATGAGATATGCAAAAAATCCAGACCTAGATCTGTGTGAAGTGGCAGCCTACTCCTAAATTCTCTTGATCTTTGGGAACTGAAATTCCGGGTCTTGATCTGAAATCTTATTGAAAGGTTTTCTTAATTGTCTCTTTTTCTTAAGCACATAATTTTGAGCACTTTTGCCATTTTTTGCAGAGTATATGGAAGTAGATACGTGGATGCTATTATTCGTTATCCGTTGTGTAGTTTGTGAAGACATCTATTCAAAAGCATGGGTAGGTCATAATTTTTGTGCTGACAGCATAAAGGAGGTACAGTGTTGGGCAAGAAACCTAAACTTTGTGTAGATATTCATGATTTCAAAATTTTTTAAAAAGAAAGAATTAAAGACTACCCCCCAGGAAATTCTGAATGTATGAATACAGACTATCTTTCACCCATAAC
Source organism: Piaya cayana (assembly GCA_013389865.1). NCBI lineage: Eukaryota > Metazoa > Chordata > Aves > Cuculiformes > Coccyzidae > Piaya > Piaya cayana. Next base: position 122,665 of record WAAB01024644.1, read on the forward strand.
TTTTTCTACTTAGGGTCTTAAACCTGCACATGCAAAACTCTCTTGTCCATGAGATTCGTTTTTCATGCTGGCAACTAACAAGCCTGGTGGATCAAATAATTATATAAAATCAATAACTTAACTCATTTTAGACCAAAATGAATTGATTTAATTTACTCCTTGTGGTCCCAGACTCTCTTTGCTCTCAGTGAGTGAATTGTTTAAATAAGACTTGTTCTGTGTTCTCTCCTTTGCCTCTCAACATTTTAAATATTCTCTTCTTTGAAAATCTAGGTTATTAAGCCACTACTGCTTTTCTACATTGGGCTAGAGAATACAAAGTTTAAAAAAACAAAATGCCATTAATTAATCATCAATAGAGTGAGAAAGTGGCTTCCAATTACCTCTAACCATGAGCAATAACTGGAATAGAAAGACTTCTTTGAAATCACATTGTGGCTTTTAAATACAAACACTAGTTATTAAAGAAAATACTTCAGGATTGGTCAGAATGACAGTTTCTTTAGGAGTCCTTGCACTTGAGAAATTATTTGTTCTCTTTGTTCTATTTATCACAAGCTGATCAAAGAGGAGAAGCTGTCCACAGTTTTGTTTTCTGAGTGAAGTTTTGGAGGACCACATTAAATATTCAGCTAGGGTGGCCATACTTGTCCTTTGTTTGTACTAGTACAAATCCAAAGGGATTGCTGGTTGAGGAGTTACTGTACATTTACAGCAGTACAAAGAGGAGAACTGAGGGTAGGATGGTGCAAGTGTACTTGTATGTTTAGGGGGAGGTATTTATTTATCAAATGGCGTATGGAATGAACTGGCATATTCACACATTAGTAATAAACTAACAGATGTGAAGCTCTTACTACTTCTAAGTCTGCTGTTTATCCACAGATCAGCTTGGTAGCTCATCTTTGAATATTATAAAAAAAATCAAGCATATATCCTATTTTCAAGGTAAAAATTAATGCAGACATGTATTTTGATATTTTTGATTGATGAAATCCATACTTGCAAAGGAGAAACAATCTGATATTATCTGTTGTTCATATATTATAGTGACTGTACTATATGGAGTTGATGTGAGTTGCTGAAAACACTTACTGGAATACAGCCGTATAAAAAGTGAGCAGTAGGAAGTTATGTTCTTTCTCAGGCACTTACACAGGCCCTTGTTTGTCAGTAATAGACAATACTTTTTCCCTTAAGGTTCTTTTGCTTGTGATTCTAATATTTGCTAAGGCACTTATGTCACTGATGGGATTTCCTGATGGGACTGGACTTAAGGAATGCTTACTGCTGCTGAATATCTCTGAAAAACAGAAGACTTTGATAGTTCCACAATCCTTAATGTTAAGGCTATATTAATATCAAAAGACTTTGGCTACAGTCTTGTAATTTTTCAGATCAAGAATTATATTGCCTAGGATTGCTGAACATAGGAGCTATGGGTCATAAAAATACCATCTGCTGGGACAAAGAGACAGCCTGCATAATTTCTGAGGAGATGGTGCAGCTACTGCCAATACAGCAATTGTATCTTTCTTACACTGTTTCATGTTTTGCAATTAAGGGTATGTGCTTGAAAATCCTATATAGCCTTCTGGTGGCTTTTCCACTGGCGGTATAAGAGACAATTTTTGCACACAATTACAGTAAGTGTTTCACTTGAAGTGGTTTTGGACACTTTCCACTTCTGGAGCTGGAAGACATCAGAATTACATTAATTATATTTTTTGACACCAATTTATGCCCCCTTATTTTGAGTCTTAAAAATTTAAACAGAAGCACAGCAACAGAATTAAATCACACAGGAAAGAAGGTAATATTCACACTAGGGAAAAACATGTACACAGTGATACTCAGGATATTGTTGTTGCCAAAGGTTGTATTTTCATTTGTAACAACAGCATCACACATTTATTAATCTAATAATAGTATTAAGGACTGTATTGGCAGAGAAATTTGACATTGAAAGCTTTGCCTGTGTGGGACATACTGCTCCACAAAAAGAATATGTAAAAGACTTGCAATATAGCAGAAAGAGTCAGCATAAAATGGCACCTTTCATCTCCAAAACACTTAATAAACAATAACAGACACTGTAAATATCTCGAGCCCCATTTCTATAGACAAAGAGAATATAAGTTAGTTTCACACTGTCATGAGTAATTTTCAGCAATTTCAGGACTGCATAGTTTCAATTTCTGTGCTCTTGACAAAAATAACTTTGTGATGAACAGGCTAATATTACAGCCTCTTGAGCATAATTATTTCAAGCTACAGTCTATTTACTATGGACAATGTGAGTTATGTCTCATACAAAAAAATGAGAAGGTAAGACAGAACATGTAGTATGTGATATTCTTGCACTTAGGAAGAATTATTTAGATGTGCAAATTAGTTGCTGTTCATCAGAAGTTTTAAATTTCATACTCACAATCTTAGTTATTTCATCCAGATGTTTAGTGCTATGGTTCTGCAATATATTACATTTAACTTCAAATTTATTTAGTCAATTATAATTCAAAAAATATAGTTGTGTGAAGCGTAAAGCATTTTTAATCTAGTGTCAATAACATGATTATTATACTAATAAAATACTATACTAATCACACAGGTGATCTCACAGCAGAAAGTCTGACTCCTGCAAAAGGGGTTAACCTCTTGCTTTATTATTTATTGATATATATACACATGATCTTTAACCTCATTGTGTTTACAGAACATGGTCAATGTATCTTGCACTTCAATATACTTCTTAAAATATTATAAAAACCTGGGAAAACAGGAACAAATGTATGCCGTCATCTCTGTGGTAATTATTTCAGATTTTCTTAATTACTTGAGCAAGCAGTATGAGTTGAGTAGCAAACCTGATATTAACTAGTAAATCCAACATTAGGTGAATTCATTGATCTAACCAAGCACATAACAGCTGGATTAAAATTTTATATAATAAAATATCTGTTACTATTTTTTTTTTCAGATCAGTGGGGAATTACAGTAATGTAAAGTTCCTCTTGAAGAATCTGTTTACTTTACTTGCTTTATTCCAGGACACCTCTATACCGTCATTCATAGGGTAATTTCCAAAAGTTAAGACTGGGTTGTAAATGGCAATACTTTACTTTATCTGAATTTATTAAGATTAAATGACTCACTTTTTAGAATTTTGGTTGATTTCAGAAGAATGTTTGTTGAGGTAACAAGATGACTGTGTATTTTGAATGCCAAGATAAATGTTGGAAAAAGCCTGATGAACATATTTCAGTATTGTGCTGAGAAAGTGGAATGCTTCATAATTAAGAAAGGCCGAGGGTGATTTCATTTAGCCACATGTAGAATTCATCATGGATTCACATTAAGACACCAGATCTCTGATGGCAGCTCTGGCTTCATTCTGGATCTCAATTCTTTTTTAACAAAGGCACAATATCTGTCATGTCTTGATGAAAAAAGATAATGTTTTAACAATGTGGCTGCCTGACATAGCTCGAAACGATGGGATGTTTTATTCCTTGAAAGGTTTTTTTCCTTGCATCTATATCAGAACAAAGTGTGTAAGACTACACTGTAGCATGATGAGGTATAAAGGTTTTAGCAGCATTAGTGTTGGAAAACCACATGAGTAATCAGACTAAAAGTCAATCTTTCAGGTCACGCTGCATTTTGATACAGACAAAGAAAAGAAAACATCAAAGATTTTTAGGACTTTTAAGAACACATGGGTGCCATTTTTGTAGCTATCTTCATATTCAGGCCATACAAACTAATAATTCAAACAGAAAGTGAAAAAAAAGAAAAAAGCAAAAAAAGAAAGTGATCAAAAGAAGTACTTATACTGTTAGACCTACAATAACCTTGAATGTTTCATCAATGAAGTTATGAAGTTTCAATTTTTTTTTAAAGTTTTCTTGCATGTGGATGTTAGAGAGTGAGTAAAACAGCCAACAAATGAGATTCCCGGACACTAATGAAAAATTCTCTGAATATTTAGATCTAGAGGTTATTTTAAGTTCTTTTTTCTCTCTCTTCCTGCCAGTCTAATATGGTTGCTTTTAATTGAGTGCAAAGTTTTAAAGGTGAAGGTGCATTATAAAATTCCATTAACATTTTGAACCATATCACAAGTATTTTGATGTGTTGTATATAAAAGATTTCATAAGGACAGGTCTTGTATCTCTATAGAAGCTTCAGAATAACCATAATTTAAGTATAGTAGTTGTAAGAAACTCTGCAGGAGCCCTTCAGTCTTTCAGTCTGAATACACAATAGTGAAACAGAAATACCTGGTAAGAATACAGGATTTATGTGTTAACCTACAGTACAACATAACAGCTGACAACAGCTGACATAACCGACCAGATCAGTAACCTATCTACCCAAATGACTGACCTATGTCAATAGAGTCCAGAACCACAAGGCCTATGCAGCAACTAAATAAATCTATGCCATATTTTTCGAAATTGTCTTGCTTCCTGAGATATCCCCCAAAACTACTGTAGGCAAGGATTATGGATGGATGCAAATGTGACCGTCAGCCTGTCAGTGTAGAAACAGCCGTTGCACTGTACTAGAATACATACTAAGTAGATATCAATTTTGGTTTTGGTTTTTGTGGGGAAATTTACCTGCAATACAAATCCAGCATTTGCTTGATTAAAGCTCCTTATGACAGCTATTGCCCTAAACTCGAGCCCCATGTACACTTTTAAAATATCAGTAAAATCTTGCAGCCTGACATACTAGTTTACAGTCTTAGACTATAAATACTCCTATATACACTTTTACAGACATATCTTTGCTTGTTTCACCTGTTCTTTAAGCCAACAGGATATTAGCTAGCTTTAAACTGAAGGCACTAGGCTTGGAGCAACATGGTAAGCCTTGCTCAGAGCAAAGTGCTGCCTAATTAAGCCATGTGATTTCTGGTTGAGACCTTGCATGAATCCACCCAGCTCTGAGTACAAGCAGAACAAGTGCAGTGCTATCTGCAAAAGATTTGACAGACCCTGAAATAAAGTAATCTAAAGCTCTTCACTGAAAACTTGAATAATGGCTAGTTCACCAGTTTTGAAAGCAAAGGTAAGACAAAACTGTATTTGAGAAACAGTAAAATGAAGGCAGTATTTTCACATAATTTTGGAGTGCTTGTCTGTAGGTATAATACTGCATCCTACTGTGTGAATAAAGCATAGATTTTAATGAGGGTCATGAACGGAATCTGGTTCAAAACCCATAATTTTGGGATTATTTTAAAATTTTTTAGACATCCCAATTGTTTTAATGTGGAAGGTCTTCTTGGGCAAAAATATGGAATCAATATATATCTGCCTTTGTGTGCATGTGTAATGCATCCACGTATTTGTACTTCTCAGTGCCTCTGTTTGTTCTGATTCACAGATGCTCTAGAAGAAAAGAAATGAACGCAATAGAATAACAGAGGGAAGTCAACATAGACACTGGAGACAGAAGGCAGAATTCTTTTAAGAGAGTCAGGTGGAGGTAAAGCTAACTTCCAGATGTACATCCTGATGAATACTGCATCATTTGTTTTTCAGTTTTCATACTTACATCATTAATCAGACATTCTCTTACAGCAAGGCAGAAATCATGTGGGAAGAAATCCTGCAATCCATATGCTTTAGTCAAGTAAAACTGTCAGAGAGATCAGCTATTCCTGAGTGGATTCAGATCAGTAAATCATGCTTCTTATCTGTTGTTTTCCATGAATTCCATGGGATATTAATATGCTGAATGCATATTTCAGGCACAATTAGGTCTTGCTGTGCACAGAAGCGTAGCAGAGGGGTTTAGACTCTGATGCCCAAGGCCTCATCTCTTCATGCCTCTCTCCTCTCCACACTGCATTAGTGTAGCACAGCTGATGGCAGAGCAAGGGTAAAGGAGAATGTCTGTGACTAACTTGCTGATTTGGTTGTTTTCTCCCAAAGCAAGGCAACCGCTAAGGATTGAATTTTCATTCTCTGAGTCTCAAGATTCAAATCACTGTGCTCCTGGGGCAGTAAAACTACATGTTGTTGGCCATTCAGGGCTCATCATATATCAACAGTCTTGCCCTTAAAAAAAGCCGGATTTTCTTAAAGCAAGAAAAATACTGTTGGAGAGAAGAGGGACACATTTCAAAGTGATTTATATAGCTTATCTATCAAACTTGGTGGAATTTGACTGCTAACATCAGTTCAGGATTTTGACAATATTTTGGCAGAAATGAGCCTTGGTTCAGGATAGTGAGTTCATTGTTTCTGTTATTTTCTCTCTAGGTTTCACAGCAGGAAGAAATGGAATGAGTGTGAAATCTCATTAGCTATCTGAAGACCATCTGTATTTTCCTAATGAATGCTGTACTCCTCTTGGAACCATGAAATATGCAATATAGTATGTTGATTCTAAAATGAATTGGGTGGAATTTAAACTTTACATATACACTGAACTTTCCTTTATTTAGCAAATTCTCCTGTGAAATCTACCAATGTGATATTAATCATTTAGCAGCTGCTACAAGAAAGAGCTTTTAGAAGGCTCACCTTAGTGTCTTGCACTGGTGTAATTACTTAGTGGCTATAGGCACTTGATTCTATCCAGTAAAGAATTCTGAATTTTAGCTCATTACTTTTTATGATGACTATGTCCTTTAGTGTAAACCTTTTATTGGTTGTAAGCAGGCTATCCATGCTACAGCTATAAAACATGAGTATGGGGGAGGAAGAGTTATGCATGCAGCCTACCAGAAATTCTTTAAAACCCTTTGAGGAAATCTTTGAAAAGTACCAAATGTTAACCCATAATAGCAGTAAAATATTAAGCTCATTTTCACAAATAAAGATGGCTATTTCATAAGATCTATGAAATGTCAAAGCTTATAATCTATTAAGTATTAGACTGCTTAGATTCTGAATTCAGAATTGGCTCGGTTTAAGTTTTGCATTAACACAATTAAGCAATACACTGAGGTTTCACAGAAACTTTCAGAAATCAAGATGACATGAAATGTGGTTGTGGGATAAGAGACAGGCTGTGTCAGAAAATCTCCACTGGTCTCACTTACCAAAATAATTGATGATTCATTATGAATATCATGAAATCAGGGATAGGTTTGCAGCTCCTAAGAGCAGACGAGCATACAAGCTGCAACCACTCACTGTTTGAAAGGATATAGGAATGTACCACGTCTATAATGTTTGCTGACACTGGTTCCCATGAAAAGAGTTTGTACTAATGAGTGGAAGAAGACCCCTGGTATACTATCCCACACTCTCCAGTTTGGATAGTGAAGGATCAGGGCTGAGAAAGATGCCAGCTATGTGATCAGGGACAAAAAGAACTTTTTCATAGGTTCAATTAAATTCTTACTGTGTACACTTAATCGACCTCATCCACTCATTACTTGAAGAAGTCTCAAGAAAAGAAATCATGGGAGTCTAGGATAATGATGAACGGCCCACTATAGGAGAGCATCAGGTGTGAAACCACCTAAGGAATCTGAAGACACACCAGCCAATGGGACATGATGAGATACATCTGTGGGTCCTGAGGCAACTGGCAGATGAAGTTACTAAGCCACTATCCATCGTATTTGAGAATTCATGGCAGCCTAGTGAAATTCTGACTGACTGGAAGAGGGGAAACATCACTCCCATTTTCAATAGGCCTAAAGGAAGACCTGTGAAACTACAGGACAGTCAGTCTCACCTCTGTGCCCAGCAATAAATGGAGCAGATTCTCCTGGAAACTCTGCTGAAGCACATGGAAAATAAGGAGGTGATTGGTGATATCCAACATGGCTTCATTAAGGGCAAACCATACCTGATGAATTTGACAGCCTTCCATGACAGAGCTACAAATTTGGTGAATAAGGGAAGAGTAAGCAACATCATCTACTTGGACTTGTGCAAAGCATCTGACACTGTGCCACATGACATGCTAGTTTCTGAATTGGAGAGACACCCATTTGAGAGATGGACAACTTGGTGGATAAGGAATTGGCTAGATGGTCACACTCAAAGAGTTGTGGTCAATGGCTCAACATCCAGGTAGAGACTGGTGATGAGTGGCATTCTGCAGGTGTTGATATCGGGACCAGTGTTGTTTAAGATCTTTTTTGCAGACATGGAGAGTGGGACTGAGGGCACCCTCAGCAAGCCAATGACACCAAGCTGTGTGGTGCATTCGACATGCTGGAAGGAATGGATGCCATCCAGAGGGACCTTGGCAGGCTTGAGAGGTGGGCCTGTGTGAATTTCATGAAGTTCAACAAGGCCAAATGCAAGGTCCTGCATGTGGGCTGGGGCAAGTCCAAATAGAGGCTGGGTGGAAAATGGTTTGAGAGTAGCCCTGAAGAGGAGGCCTTGGAGTTGTTGGTGGGTGAGAAGCTTAACGTGATCTGGCAATGTGCACTTGCCGCCCAGAAAGCCAACCTTATCCTTAATTTCATCAAGAGAAGTTTGCCCAACCGATCAGGGGAGGTGATTCTGCACCTCTGCTTCACTCTTGTGAGACTTCTTCCAGAGTACTGCATTCAGTTCTCAGCACAGAAAGGGTATGGATCTATTACAGAATGTCCAGAGGAGGGCCATGAAGATGATGAGAGGGGGTAGGGTGCTTCCAGCAGGAGGACAGGCTGAGAGAGTTGGGCTTGTTTATCCTATAGAAGAGAAAGCTTCAAGGACACCATATAGCAGCCTTCCGCTGCTTAAAGGGGTCCTATAGGAAAGCTGGGAAGGGGCTCTTCATGATGGAGTGCAGTGATACAAGAAGGGGTAACAATTTTAAGCTGAAAGAGGGTAGATTAAGGTCAAATATTAGGAAGGAATTTTTGCACTATGAGGGTGGTTGGACACTGGAATGGCTGCCCTGGAGAAGCTGTGGATTCCCCATCCCTGGAGACGGTCAAGGCCAGGCTGGATGAGGCTTTATCAAGCTTATCTAGAGGAAGGTGACCATGACCATGTCAGAGGTTTTGGATCTGGATCTTCCAACCCAAACCATTCTATGATTCTATTACATAAGATAGAATACCTTTGCTTTATAATCTGTAAATTGCTGGATTTATAAGAAACCACCAGCTATAAATCATTTATTGGGAAGAAAAGCTTGTATAAAATAAGGCTTATAATAAAAACTGTCAAGGACCATTAACTTTGGGCATTGTTACTGCTCTATGAATATTTCAATTAAGCATCTGCCTGACTTTGAGACTTTAAATGGTTTCAAATTAAATGATCGAGCTGTTTGCACATACAGCAGTAGGTCTGAGTGCAAAATGTTTGCAAAACCAGCACCACAGTGGTGAACGCTGACAGCTGCTTTCAGTTAAAACATCTTACTTGAATCAGTGAAACTTCTCCTATCCATTTGTATTCCTGGACATGGGATCATACCTTGGCTGCACTCTCATGTCAGCACCTACATAAATGGAAGATATAGTGTATAGGGCATGCTATGATAACTCTATGAAACATAACACTTAAGTCTTGAAGTGACCTTACAATCTGAGCCTTCAGAAGCAGAGATACAGCTGAGAAAGCTCTACAGTGAAACTCCTGTCTTAAAACATCACAGAGAATGAAAACAGGAAGGAACCAGAGGTTCTCTGCTTACTTGATTGACAGTAATAATCAAAAAGGCAGTAAATAAAAGTGTTGCAATCAATAAACTGTGTGCTTACACTTATCTGCCTTTGTTTTCATAGTCCCTTGTCTTTGGTCTTTGTGTAACTAAGGGCTATTTCCTAGTAATTATGTTGAAATATATATTTTTTTGTAGTGACAAATAGAAATTTTATATATATATAAGGACTTTTGCACTGAGGGAGGTTTGAGTGATTCTTAAATTTTACATTTTTCCACAAAGAAAACGGATGCATTTTGGTGATACGTGTGACGAATTTGAATATGTTCAAATGAACTGTTGCATTTATTAATTACAACTCTTGAATTCTGTGCTTGGGTTGTGTGAATAATTGATTTTTCAGTTCAGTAGCTAATCTGAAAAATTAAAAGTTAAATAAAAGGGAGAAGAAGAAGAAGCATGTGGATTTAAGTGAAACAACCATATTTTCATTTTTCCTAATTAAGAATAAAGAAAAAGAAAAGTTTGCATTTGATGGCAAATGAGATTTAGTTTCCTAGTTGGGTCATATTTGTCAAAAACAAATCAATGGAAATGTCAGGCAAGAATTTGGTATCAAAAGAAAGTTCTCTGTGTGGAGGAATTCCTTTTACTGAATTCAGAAATGCTCTGTTGTTTCTGTGCTCATGCTTGATTTCTTCACTGTGATGAAATGGGATTGGGAGCAGGTATGGGAAAAAGCATCATCTCATATTTTTGTGAGGAAGGGCGACTTCCTCACTACCTGGCAGTTCCTACTCCTTTTCCTTCCTGCTGTTTGGTCTTGAAATTCTCCATCACTGAAGTCCCTCACAGAGCAAAGGAGTGCATGAAAATCAGAGACAAACCCTCAGGTCTCCTGCCGTGCAGGACACAGCATACACCATTTCAGAAAAGGAACGGATTGCAGATTTGAGAACTAAGAGGTGAACTTTGATCAGGGAAGGGAGAGATCATTTGGTGGGAGGAGTGGGCAGGAGGAGTCTGCAAGTGGGTTGTTTTCTGGTGAGTAAAAATGTTGTGTGCAAATATGCACTTTAGGATAGGATCCTGTCTCCTCTCTGAGTCCATCATGCCCAGGCACAGCCTGAATTGCAGCATGCTTGGGATTCTCACCTGGAAATTAGGAGGTGAAATCCCATGCTGGCACTAATTCAGAGCAGAGTCTGTTCAGTGACTGTCCTGCTGCAGATTGTACTTTCTAATGTGGCTGCAGCAGAGAGATGTCTTACCACAACTTTTTTAGGTATATGCCTCCATGGTGACTTTACCTGAAGATAAAACTGCTGTATTAAATAGAAATTAATTTCTCCTGTTGGACAGCCCCTGGATTTTTCCAGTATACAACATTCCAATTAGCTGTGATGGCATTTTCAGAATTGGGAATTATTTCACTCTGTGTCTCCCTGGAATTTTGTGCAAGTGATTAGAAGAGGAATTTGCAAAGAAAATCTGTATGTTTTCTGTGGCTTGACTTCCTATCACATACCCCAATACGCAGGGATTAGACTCTTAGGTGAAATCCTGTGTAGGTAAGAGATCTGTTTAGATTTACCCACAATGTATGTAACATTGTAATATATATATAAGCTAGGGAATGTGTCATGGGATGTTGTTTAGACAATACATTCATTTCTTGCTATATATGCATTTTTAAATTCAATAATTTTAGGCACTTGAGGGTACATAGGATTAGTTGTAGACTCTGGTTTTGCAATCAGGGAGTAGGTAGGTAGGATGTATACATGTGAGTACCAAAAAGAAAAGGAAAAGTAGGAACCGCTAATGACAGTAGTTCACACTGAACAAGGAAATAATATCAAATGAAGCCTTGTTGAATTTTCTGTTTGAATTAGACTTTCATTTTCACTGTTTGGATCTTGCCATGGGCTTTAGGGGTATTGGTGCAAAACTGATGTTCTCTGCATGCCCCTGTAGAAGTGGGGCAGTGTACCTCCTAATGGCTCCATATTCTTTCTGTAGAGTTCTGAAATCCTCTGCCTTCAGTATAGCTTATTGCAGCCTGAAACTTTCCACACCTCCACAGGCATGCATGTAGCAGAGTGATGGAGGTATTTATATCCACAAGCTAGCAAGGATTTCATCTTGTGAACTGTTGGAAGTCTGTATCTCATTTTGAAGTCAATCAAAGTTGAGGGCGCTCAGGNAGTCCCTTGTCTTTGGTCTTTGTGTAACTAAGGGCTATTTCCTAGTAATTATGTTGAAATATATATTTTTTTGTAGTGACAAATAGAAATTTTATATATATATAAGGACTTTTGCACTGAGGGAGGTTTGAGTGATTCTTAAATTTTACATTTTTCCACAAAGAAAACGGATGCATTTTGGTGATACGTGTGACGAATTTGAATATGTTCAAATGAACTGTTGCATTTATTAATTACAACTCTTGAATTCTGTGCTTGGGTTGTGTGAATAATTGATTTTTCAGTTCAGTAGCTAATCTGAAAAATTAAAAGTTAAATAAAAGGGAGAAGAAGAAGAAGCATGTGGATTTAAGTGAAACAACCATATTTTCATTTTTCCTAATTAAGAATAAAGAAAAAGAAAAGTTTGCATTTGATGGCAAATGAGATTTAGTTTCCTAGTTGGGTCATATTTGTCAAAAACAAATCAATGGAAATGTCAGGCAAGAATTTGGTATCAAAAGAAAGTTCTCTGTGTGGAGGAATTCCTTTTACTGAATTCAGAAATGCTCTGTTGTTTCTGTGCTCATGCTTGATTTCTTCACTGTGATGAAATGGGATTGGGAGCAGGTATGGGAAAAAGCATCATCTCATATTTTTGTGAGGAAGGGCGACTTCCTCACTACCTGGCAGTTCCTACTCCTTTTCCTTCCTGCTGTTTGGTCTTGAAATTCTCCATCACTGAAGTCCCTCACAGAGCAAAGGAGTGCATGAAAATCAGAGACAAACCCTCAGGTCTCCTGCCGTGCAGGACACAGCATACACCATTTCAGAAAAGGAACGGATTGCAGATTTGAGAACTAAGAGGTGAACTTTGATCAGGGAAGGGAGAGATCATTTGGTGGGAGGAGTGGGCAGGAGGAGTCTGCAAGTGGGTTGTTTTCTGGTGAGTAAAAATGTTGTGTGCAAATATGCACTTTAGGATAGGATCCTGTCTCCTCTCTGAGTCCATCATGCCCAGGCACAGCCTGAATTGCAGCATGCTTGGGATTCTCACCTGGAAATTAGGAGGTGAAATCCCATGCTGGCACTAATTCAGAGCAGAGTCTGTTCAGTGACTGTCCTGCTGCAGATTGTACTTTCTAATGTGGCTGCAGCAGAGAGATGTCTTACCACAACTTTTTTAGGTATATGCCTCCATGGTGACTTTACCTGAAGATAAAACTGCTGTATTAAATAGAAATTAATTTCTCCTGTTGGACAGCCCCTGGATTTTTCCAGTATACAACATTCCAATTAGCTGTGATGGCATTTTCAGAATTGGGAATTATTTCACTCTGTGTCTCCCTGGAATTTTGTGCAAGTGATTAGAAGAGGAATTTGCAAAGAAAATCTGTATGTTTTCTGTGGCTTGACTTCCTATCACATACCCCAATACGCAGGGATTAGACTCTTAGGTGAAATCCTGTGTAGGTAAGAGATCTGTTTAGATTTACCCACAATGTATGTAACATTGTAATATATATATAAGCTAGGGAATGTGTCATGGGATGTTGTTTAGACAATACATTCATTTCTTGCTATATATGCATTTTTAAATTCAATAATTTTAGGCACTTGAGGGTACATAGGATTAGTTGTAGACTCTGGTTTTGCAATCAGGGAGTAGGTAGGTAGGATGTATACATGTGGGTACCAAAAAGAAAAGGAAAAGTAGGAACCGCTAATGACAGTAGTTCACACTGAACAAGGAAATAATATCAAATGAAGCCTTGTTGAATTTTCTGTTTGAATTAGACTTTCATTTTCACTGTTTGGATCTTGCCATGGGCTTTAGGGGTATTGGTGCAAAACTGATGTTCTCTGCATGCCCCTGTAGAAGTGGGGCAGTGTACCTCCTAATGGCTCCATATTCTTTCTGTAGAGTTCTGAAATCCTCTGCCTTCAGTATAGCTTATTGCAGCCTGAAACTTTCCACACCTCCACAGGCATGCATGTAGCAGAGTGATGGAGGTATTTATATCCACAAGCTAGCAAGGATTTCATCTTGTGAACTGTTGGAAGTCTGTATCTCATTTTGAAGTCAATCAAAGTTGAGGGCGCTCAGGCTTCTCCAATATCAGATGAAGAAAAAACACAATGTATTCCAGAAAGGGAAAAGAAACGAAACTCTATATTGGCCCAAATGCTGCATACTTCTAGGGTTAGTGATTCTTTTGAAAGTTCACTGCTGTGTTTTGTAATTGTTAATTCAGTCACTTAATATCTCTTGCCTTCCTGACAACCCCTTTGTAACTACTCCTACAAACAATATACAATTTTGAAATTAAATGGAACCATGAAAAACCACTCTTCTTTAAACTGAAGGCTAGGGATTACATCAGGCCAATTCAAAACTATTGATTTTGTTCTCAAGGCTATCCCTACCTGTAAGGTCACTCAAACGTTAAAACAGCTGTAATGTTTCTGCTTATAAAACATCAGGTTTAATTCTGACATACTGATTAATTTGTTATTTTTGCTCTGCATTCACGATACTGCAAAGCTAGGTAGTTTTTAGAACTCTGGAGTTTTATTCATAAATCCAACTTTAAAACAACAATAAATTTTAAGTTCTGCTAAAGAAAAGTTTGAAACAACTATAATTTCCCCCTTTCAACAAAAAGAATTACATAGTTACTATATTTATTTTAATGTAGTTGGAATTAAGTTTTCCCAAATACAGGCTTTCCCCATGGAATATCTTTATTTTAAGTTAAGAAAAACAAGAAGTCAATTTAAAAGCCAGCTACCTATCGCACAGCATAGATTTCCATAGGCTTCAGAGAACAAAGAATGAAATAGGAACCATCTCTGCAGAAGAGTGCTTCACAATTTATAAGTGAATTACACAAAAATCAGCTGCTATATGTTTACTGCCTCATATGCCACATGAAGGATGTTATCACTCATACTTCTTAAATAGCTCTTCAAAATGGGCTTGTTCTGTATGGCTTGCAGCTGTTTGCATTTTTATAAGTCTGGAGGAAATGTACAAATTGTGGATGGAATTGCACCCATTCAGCTCTGTATATCAAAGAGTTTTTAGAGATAAGGCCAACATAAAAACAATTCAACAAAGAAAACCAAGCTTGAAAGACTTGACTTTGCCTCACAGAGATGGTGCAACAAGAAAGCTAGGTTTCCCTTTCTTCACCATTCATTTATCTGAACATAAGTGTGAAAACTCAGTGGTTATTGACAAGAATTTAAACCCAGAAGTTGGATAATAACAATAGATTGGCTTTTGTCACTGATCGTACAGGAAAGGCAGAAGTCAGTGCTCTAAAATTCAGTGCAGGTCCTGGCAGAGCTACTTAACTGGTTCCAAACATTAAAAAGAGTGTATTTTAGTTTGCACAATGCCTTCCTGCTGCTGTTTTACTATATCTAGTAACAGCATTGTTTGGACTTTCATATTCCATGCTGCCTTTGTCTGACAGATCCAAAGTGAAACTCTAACTCCATTTAACTTAGAAGACATGGTACAGTGTCAAGGTAAAACGCACTTAACATGCTTCTTTTTGCAACATCTTCTCAGACTGTAGCCTCATCTTAAACATTATTCCAAATAGACCTCAGGTACAACTAGTTGTTTCACTTTTACCATTCAAAACTAACAAGCAGAAAGCTGTTTGATTCTTAATTCTTCCCCTTGTAATATTTCCACAAAAAAATCTTCCTTTCCAATTTACTCTATGTTTTACTCACACCATAATCCCTATCCCTCCTCTTCACTCACTAATCCTTTCTGCACACTGCAACAATTCTTTGATCATTCACCACTGAAAAGTCTGTGCAAATCCAAATGATTTTTTTTTTTCATTCTGGGCTTCTAAGGAAGGATTTGTTTAATCTAATTTAACTGACCAGAATGTATACAGTTAGACTTTCAGCTATTGATTTAAACTTCATTTACAGTCAGTGGAGAGAGACAGACATCTTCAAGTATAACATATATTCATTCTACATATCTGAAATACATATCTTGTTAATCACTCCGTGATGACAGTAGAAAGAAGAAAGCCTAAGTGACAGGACTTAGATGTAAAGCTACATGCACAGGTGAAGTTAAGTGAGATGAATTAACTTTACCAAAAATCTAGTTGCTTCCTAAATATTCATTCCAGCTGGGAGGTCAGTGTTCCCTATATGTTTCCAAATGACTCCATATTTGTTTTTTTTAATCTAAGCCAAATCTCTTGTGTAATAATATTTCCAGCCAATTCTGTCACTTGCTACCGAGATGAGAGGCAGTCAAATTCACATCAGATAACATAACTGCACTAGAATTGTTAGCTTTATATTGTGGAATTACTTAGGAAACTAGAAACAATTTCAGAAAAAGTGATCTCTTCAAGGTTCTTGGGTCTACTCAGATGTTGAACACTTACATTACCTATGACCTAGATGTGTTTTGAAGATCTTTGATTTCGTAATAGGGAAGATCATCATAATAGTTATAATTTCAGTAATAGTTGATACCCTTAGAAATTTTGTGTGCAGAATGAGTGAAGGTATTTGCCCTACATTATTTATTCTTTTAAAATAAATTAAAATAGTTTAATAAGAACACTAAAGCAATATTTGGGCAGTAAAACACTTTTTCTGTTGAAGCATTTTTGTCCTTTATTTAATGTCTTTTATTTTCTAGCCAAACATAGGAAATTTTGTGGATTATGAACTGCAATTTCTACAAATGATGTTAGTTGTTTTACTCTTCTTTGTTAGATGCTTCTGTTTGAATCTGTCTGATTTCTCTTTTAATCATTTCACTCCTATCTTTTACCCAATAAAACTCACTTCTCCAGTGCTGCTTCCTCCTGCTTGTACTTCTCATACACTAGCAATGAAAATCCCTCAAAACAATCTAATTTTCTGCTTTGCTGCTATGATAGTGCAATTGTTGTGTTCCCAGTATGAAGTTTTGCCCTTTTTTTTTTCCTGTACAAGAGGCAATGAGCTCATGCTGAGCTGTGGTGCTGCAGGAAGATGTATCTTCTCTCTAGATACGGCTGTGCATCATAACTCCATGAGATAGAGGGAGGATGTGGTAGGTAGAACTTTTCCCTTACTGCGTGGTGGGACATTAGGAGAGACAATTCTATGTTACTTTACACACTTGCATCCACTCAACCTTAATCACATTAATGCTAGAAGCACTCTTTTAAAATCTACATAGGTTTTGGGCTTAGACCCATACATTTCCTCAGCTATAATTCTTCCTTTCCTGGAGCAAACTGGCAGATGATGGGTAGCAATTGTGTTTCACCCTTCCCACCACACAGAGTTATGAAATTTGTATTGCCATCTCCTGGGCTGAAGCAAGGCTAGAATATTTATCACCTTGTAGGACATGTCCTTGGATGAATGTACATGATGAATGCAGCATCCAGTCCAACTCGCCATATTATCTGACGAATAACTTCTAAGAGAAAGAAATGATGTAGTTTTCTGTTTTTAGTTAGTTTTGAATTTTATCAGTCAAAATCTGCTGAATTTAATAACACAATAGATAATAAAGTAACCTAAGAAAGAGGCCAGACTGCATTGGTGTTTGTCTGTCCTGGCTGCTCAGTTTTGTGGAGCAACCTGGTAATTTCACACTGTGATGCAATGCATGTTGTATTTTCAAGCCTTCACCACATGAAGTGATACAGAAACACAACACAGAGAATGGGATTTTTAGTCTGGGAGGACAGTTCAGGTTCAGTTTCTCAGCCTTTTTCTGATACTATTAAAATTTCCTCATTAATGATTTGGAGAAAAAAAAAAGAATAAACTTGTTAAAAGTTTAGATAATGCCAAACTGGATGATTTGAAAGCACTTTAGAAGAAGCAGAGAAATCAGAATTCAAAGGCTCTTGATAAATTGAAGAAAAAAATTAAAATTGAGGAGACAAAAGTCACTAAACACAAGTGTATTCTTCAAGATTTAGGAATGCAACTGAGTACAAAATGAGTAATAACTGACTTGTCAGAGATATTGCAGTGAAGGCTGTAAGTGTTGTAGCAGATCACAAATGAAACATGAACCATGTCAAGACGTTATACCAAAAATAAGTGTATCTCATTCTGTGATGTATTAGCAAGAATAGTGTAAGAAGGAAGCAAACACTTCCTCTCTTAAGTGCTGGTGAAAAACTGGAACTTGGACAACAATTAAAAAAGGATGTATAAAACCCCTAGTGAACGACAACTGAAATGAAAGAAAAAAAATCCCTTCTGAAGCAGTCAGGCTTATTTAATTGAGAAAAGGGAACAGATGGGGAGGTGGCAGCAGGCTGTCTCTACTAAAATGTTAATATAAGGAAATTCTCCATAGTTATCAGAGACAAGAGAAAAGTTACTCTACAGCAAAGAAGATTTAAGGCAACTACTCAGAGGAAAACCAGCTCTAACCCCACTTTGGAGTATGACAAGGTCCTTCCTGGGTGGTTTCTGACATTCTATTTAGCAGAGATAATGTAGTTAAAAATCAGTTTCCTTGCAGATATCACATTCAGTTCTTAGGTTCCCTCATTGAAAAAATGCTTGTGATTCTTCCAAATAATCTTTGAAATTGCTCAGCCTTAAAGAACAGTGGTTGTTTTATTTATTTACTGCAAAAAATATTTGAAAAGAGATGAATATAGATTGCCCTAACTTGAGAGACAATGCAAATACAAACAGAATAACATGGAAGCTTATTTATTGTGCTCATAATTTACTATGAAATATTGCCGAGGTGAATTACTTCCCTCCAAAATATTTAGTCAAAGAATGAAACAGATGGGCAGGGATTTTTTCTTGCTATACATCTATTAAATTATAATTTATTCCTACCAGATTATGAGCTTTATCCAACAGGGGACTCATACATGTGCAGATTCTGTTCTACTCATAGATTTAATCCTTAATAGAAAAGTAGGTGCATATCAATGTAAAATCAACACAAAAAAGCTTAGGAAACAAAAACTAAGAACAAAAGATATGCTCAAATAATTTATAGTAAAATTCAGTGAAATTAGCTTCATATACTTTTGGACCTGCAACAGACTTTTTCCCACCAGACATTTTTTCCCACCAGAGTTTTTTGAGCCACATGGATCCTTTGCTTTTGCAGGGTAGTCTAGTAACTGGTAACGGTATGCCTTACTAATGAAGTTTCTCAGTAAACCAGGTATTCACTAAAAAAGGTAGTTTAGCCATAATATCTTGGATAAATAATTCCATTTGAAGGTATGGCCAGTGGGCTCAGAAGCATTCTTGAAGAAACTGATCTTGATGAAATACAAAATCAGGATCAAGTAGAGTATTTTTCTGGATGAATCAAGGGATCTGCTTGATAGAGTATCATGGGATAGAGTCCTGGAGGGGAGAGGGGCCCAGGAAGGCTGATTAATATTCAAAGATCACCTCCTCCAAGTCCAGGAGCGATACATCCTAACAAAGAGGAAGCCAGGCAAAAATGCCAGGATGTCTGCATTGATTAACAAGGAACTTCTGGACAAACTTGAAAAAAACCAAATCAACCAACTACAAAAGGTGGAAGAAAGGGCAGGTAGCCCTGGGGGAATACAGAGAAGTTGCCTGAACAACCAGGAATCAGGCTAGGAAAGCTTAAGCACTGATAGAATTATATCTAGATAATGATGTTAAGAACAACAAGAGAGGCTTCAATAGATATGTCAGTGATAAAAGGAAGACTAGGAAGAATATCACCTCACTCTGAAAAGCAATGGGAGACTTGGTTAACTGATTACCCAGGATATGGAGAAGGCTGAGGTACTCAATGACATTTTCACCTCAGTCTTCAGCAGCAAGGACTCAAGCCACAGTGCCCAAGTCACAGAAGGCAAAGGGAGTAACTGGGAAATCAAACAACCCCCTGCTATAAGAGAGCATCAGGTGTGAAACCACCTAAGGAACCTGAAGACTCACCAGTCGATGGGACATGATGAGATATATCTGTGGGTCCTGAGGCAACTGGCAGATGAAGTTACTAAGCCACTATCCATCACATTTGAGAAGTTGTGAAATTCCCACTGACTGGAAAAGGGGGAACGTAACTTCCATTTTCAATAGGCCTAAAGGAAGACCTGTGAAGTTACAGGCCAGTCAGCTTCACCTCTGTGTCCAGCAAGAT
>WAAB01024645.1:3944-43141 GCA_013389865.1 Piaya cayana
AGATAAATTCTTATTTTCCCCTCTTCTGTTTTCACTGTGAAGTAAATGCTGCTTTTATAGCTTCTAGCTCAGCTGTTTCATCTATCTATGTTGTGATAAAATGATAAAAATAAGGAAAAGGTTGTTTCAGAATTATTTTTTGCCAAATCTTTTTGTTGTGAACTGCCTTTGATTGCAAAGCAGAATGAATTATTGATTTTTGACTGCTCAGGATTATCAGAAAGAATGCGTTCGTGCTGTTTCTTGTCACATATTTAAAATACAAACAAGATTTAGGGTTATTTTATGCAGAAACTTTGTGACTCCAACTGCCAGCTCCTACATGCTCAAAGACATCTGAAATACTGCCTACTTTTCTTAGTCCCCCTGGTCCTGTTTTTCTTTGATGTGAGTCTTGCCTGGGAATTGTCTTCAGAATGAAGGTCTGTCTTTTTATTCAGCTGTTGGTTGGAGTCTGGTTGACTAGTATTGCAAGATGGTATTAATACTTTGCTGTCAGAACCTGTCAATCCAGAGAAAGCAAGGCTGACTCATTGGAAAATATCCCCATAAGAAAGAGATTTTCACAACTGCTTATTTGAATGCGCAGAAAGATAAATGCGATGGTTCAGACTTTCCCTCCAGAGAAATACTGTTCTTCAGGAAAAGTCAAGAGACATACTCGAAGTTGGCTCAACCGATTTTACAAGGTATGACATACATGACAAAGAACTTCTAGCAGTGGCTCTCTGCAGACAGGTTTATGGAAGACTGAGGGTTTGAGGATTAAAGTCTCTGTTGGCTGGGGTGAGACAACGTAATTATTCTGTCCAGCTGGAAAAGAGACTAGTAGCAAGGTCCATCTCAATAAAATTAATCTATTTAAGTTGTGCAATGCTGTCTTCAGCTGGCAGTGCCAGGGTGACACTAAACACGAATACTCATAGGTTATGGTTTCATTGATATCCTTAAGGGAACAACAAGAGGCATGATTAAAATGGTACCAGATGTTAAATACATCACCTCAGGAACCAAACAAAGCAAACAAGAAGTAAGTTGAAGGGATGAAATTGCATATAGGGACCTACACAAATATAGGCCTTTAGCAAGACGCAATCAACATGTGAAATGAAGATTAATGCTACATTTAACCAAATCTAATATTTTGATATAAAAGTACACCGGAAGAAACATACTTCAAAAATTTTCACTGTGGAAAGCGTGTTTTATATTCCATACACTGCTGATTTTTATTCTGCATTTTCACTGAGTGTCAGAAAGCCAAACAGAACTGTGCTGGCATCAAAACATTCCTGTGGAGAAGCAAGGACCTGGAAGGGCTGGATGGGAAGAATTATGTGAGTAAAAATAAATGAGGAAGAAGTCAGTATAATAGCATTTTAAAAAGATGCAGATGAACCATGGTTCAGATGACATGCTTTTTTTAAAAATTATTTTTAAAAAACCACCCTGAAAAACATGATGATAATTATTTGTACAATTTTTTTGTGTCACCTGACAAAATGTCTAAAGGAAAACCAATTTATGGATGCCGAACCAGAAGATGCTAAAGAGAAACAGATTTTCTTATAAGTAATGCTGAAGGTCATGTCCTGAATAAATTTGTATATCCGTTTATTTCTTGCACAGCTGCAGCTAGAACTGACCCAGGTCAGTACTAGGATGTTGATATTGAAAAGTCTTATCTAATTTTTGCTTCTGCAAGTAGTTCTAATGGCTCCTATTTGGTTGTCCACAGTGGTGGAGGGGAGTAAATCTATTGTCTTACCCCAAACTGTGCAGCTCTCTAAATACCTAGGAAAGTTGCAAGGCTGCACCAAACAGTACCTCTGCATACAAACCTGCAAAGTTGTTCTGCCTGATGTTCCCTCTTCCACACATTCCCCAGAAGGATCATCCTTGGAGGCCACTCAAGAGCGGTCCCATCATGGTGATGCAATCTGGACACACACTCCTTTCCCTGACTTATTGCCATGGGGGCATTAGCAAAGGAAATTTTTCTAACTCGTCTGCAAGTCTTTCCTTACTACAGAACATGGCATAGACCTACCTACGCTGACTCAGTATGACCCTCTCTGTCCCAGGAGACAGTCTGGCCCAGGGTGTGTTCCTACTTGGAGAGCTGTATTTACCCCACGGGAGATAAAGAACTGTAGATTCTTTTTCACAGATCAGAAAATTTACACTGATCAGGGCTGTTGTTGTTTTGGAGGGCTTAGGTATCTTTTAGTACCACTGAACTTCTAAGGCACCACCGTACCTCTAAGGCAGGGAGGGTTACTGCTGCATGGGGTTGGGAGGACAGCCTAAACCCCACTTTTTCATTTACTACTGCTAGGACTACACTGACCTAATGATGTGGAAATACGAGAAGTCTCCAAAGCAACTTTCTGTTTAGCAATCGGGAAATGTAATATGCAGGATTTCTTTCATGTGCTTATCTGGGGTGAGTGATACGAAATAACTTTAATGAGCAATTTCTCTTTTGGCTCTGATTTACAGACCTTAGTTAAAATCTTTTGCTTTACCTTCTGCTCTTTACCAATAAACCCCAAAGTGCCTGCATCACTATTATTATCCCCATTTTATAATGCAGATATCAGTGTCTGAGTATCACATGGGCTAGCATCTATGATTTCTTTAGTTGAAGTACAGGACTGCATTGCTTCAGAGCACAGAGTCCAGCATTATTTAACCAAGGCCAAAGGCAAGTCACAAGCTGTTTTAGGTTTACAATAAGAATTTATTGATTTTCAGTCCTTTGCTCAACAATACTGGCTCTCTGAAATGCTAGCAGTGCAGAAGGAAGAAGATGCTTTATGATCCTTGATGACTATAACGTAGGAAATAAAGCTCTAGGGTGCTTTCAAACTCACAGCAATCTCATGGGGTGGAAAATTAATCATGCTGCAGCTAGTAGAGAATATATATTTTTTTACATTAGCTGCTTGGGTCTTTTTCCAAACCAGAAGATGATGAAGCGCTTCCCACTACTGGAAGAAAACAAGGGAGCGTCATCTACGCAAGCAGTTGAATCAGCTGAATAAGCTTGTTCAGACTCCTGGTTACTAATCTAATTCTTTTACAGTCAGTTTTGGCTCTAGCAGTAAGAACTATTTTCAAAATAAACTTTTTTTTTTTTTTTAATGCCCCAGACAGATAGTTACAAGTGTTGGATCTGAAATCCTTAGTCTTGTCTTTCAAACTTAGCTGCCAGTCTTTTGTTACTACAGAATACTGGTATATTCTGCACAAATATATAGACATCTAAACTTTTGGAATGTGCTTAGAAATTGTTTCCTGCAGTCAACATGTGTCAATAGATGCAGCTAAAATAAAACACAGACAGTGGTTTGAGATTCCTGAAGACTCCTGATATTTTCACCAAAAAAACCCCACTTTAATCAGATTTGCCTTTTTCCACTGCTTTTTCACAGACCAACTTCATCTTTGTACACAGAGATCTTTCCAGAAACCTCTTTTGTACTGGAAATGCTGGGGGTGCTAGTGTCCCTTTAGGGTCCCAGATGTGTGCGGTAGCTCACAGATGATCCAGGTTTATACTCACAGGGTTTATTTTCCAGCTGAAAGCTTGCCCTTATCTAAATGAGGCCATCTGGGATTTCCAGCATGGTTACAGTCCCATTTTAAGCTTGTAACATGCCCCTTTTCATGGGCTGCAGCAGCCCACAAGCACTGGGATTTCAGATGCTCTCAGCAAGGTCAAGCTTACAATTTTCCACTATGGTGTCATCACATCACAGCAGCAGGGATAAAGAAAAAAATCATAGAATCATAGAACAACCAGGTTGGAAGAGAACCACCGGATCAAATGGACATAAAGAAGTTGTCACAGCAAAGCCAACTCTCTGGTTTTGCAGTGCTGCCACCCTTTCATCCCATGGCACCTCTGAATCACAGAATCACAGAATCACCGGGTTGGAAGAGACCCATCGGATCATCGAGTCCAACCATTCCCACCAAACACTAAACCATGTCCCTCAGGACCTCGTCTACTCGTGCCTTAAACACCCCCAGGGAAAGTGAATCAACCACCTCCCTGGGCAGCCTATTCCAATGCCCAATGACCCTTTCCGTAAAAAACTTCCTCCTAATCTCCAGCCTAAATCCTCTATGTCAAAAACTTACACTGAAGTTAGAAGGGTCATTTTCTTTGACTGACACCTGCCTTCAACTTAAATGTGTGCTTTGTCTTATGATAAAATGGAGTCCTGTTGCAAAAAAACCTATGTTAACCTTTTCTTTGAATTCCAGAAATGAAATAATGTTTCTACTCAAATTAAAATGCTAGATTCAGAGTCCATAGTAATTATTGACTTTCCCTTTTAATTGTAGTCTGTTGGTCTCAAGAAGATGCTGCACATCATCTTCTCTTTCTAGTCCCCTGGCATCAGACTTCTTCTACTGCACGCTCCTGCTAAGGAGGAAAACGGGAAGTTCAACAAAACCAGCTTAAAATAAGAGGAAACAAATGATCAGAAAATTAGAGAAGTACTAAAAAAACCCACTCAGAAAAGCCTGTTGGTCACCATTAGGTTTTTTCAGCACTTCTTGTGCAAAGCTGCAGTATTTGCTGAAGAGCGCTGAGGAACTGTCTGCAGGGGAAAGGTCAGGAATAATTGTGAGGGTTGGCTCTAGCAGGGTTACAAAGGTTCCTGTGAAATATTTTGACTTGTGGCCAGATATTTCCTGACATAAACTGTTGATAATTCTTGTTAGCCCACTGTTCTACCACACATTTGATTTGGAGGCTCATGAAACAGCTCAGCAAGATGAAAAAAAAATTAATTGTAAGGAAAATTACTTTTTATAATAAATTTTTATTTTTGTAATCTGTGTGTGGTGAACAAGAAGTAAGGATGCGTTTTATTATGGACCTTCTGGAAATCAGTGGAAGCAGTTCAAACTACCTAAAACATTACAGTGGTCTCTGAACTTCTACTACAGGGCTTATTTTCACTATACATATCAGGCCATTTATGTGCAAATCGAATTCACTGGTGTTTCCACAGAAAACTAGATGTCATTGGATAGACATTAGCGGGGAAGGGAGGAAGTGCTAATTAGACTGAAACCCAGAGAAGACTTTGAATATTGAGACAATATTCAGTCTATCCAGTGCAGTGCAGGAAGCAAGTGCAGAGGATGAAACACTAATGTGGCTCCTGCAGTGACTTCTGCTGCTGTCTCAGCTGTTTAAAAAAACCTCACCAAGCAGGTTTCAGGGGTAGCGCTGTGATAGGAAAGCCTATGAAGTAGTAAAAAATCTTTCCTCACTAATTGTGGGTCAATGTCTGGCCTCTTGCAATATCCAATCCCACTTCAGATGAAAATCAGTGAGTCTTACGCTGTCATAAAATGAACTTCCAGGAGCATGAGGATCACAGAAGACCTGAAGAGATACTTAACAACCTGTGGATGGATAAATATAAGGTGATGCTGTGGAAAGTGTTTGTTTTGCCTGAAGTGTATCTTACCAGCATCATCCAGATCCTTCTAGTCAACAGTTTTAGCTGTTTTCCCTCGAGGTATGTATTGAAAAATATATACAAAGATACTGTCATGTGAGGCAGAGAGAAAAGCAAGCAGAAGCATACTGCTGTCCTTCTGGTCCCTTCTCCATGGTATCTGCCTGTCTCTCCTTTTTACTCTACAGATGTTTAATGATGCTGAAGATAGTATTGTGGTTGAATGGAGTTTGCCACTATGGGCTCTGGAGAAATGAGAGGAAGTATCCAAGACACTGCAGGACATCTTTTTTAATTTCTGCTGTCTCCTGGCAGTGAAGTGCAGTACAGTGCCAGTAAATAACAAGATTCTGCAATAATTTGTCCTTCAGTGACACAGAACCTTTCCTTCAAAGTTGCTCAATATGCCATTTTCTTTCTCATGCTCTTGTTGTGATACCATATTGAATTTCTGTTTCCTCCCCACTTCCAATTAATGCAAGATGAGCCTTTTTTCAAGGTCCCTCTGGGAGTTAGGCACCCATGTCTCAGCAATTTTCCATCTGAGGTGGCAAAATCTTTTCTTGAAATCTCACCCGCAGATTCTGATTGTTAAGTGTCCTTGCTGGAAACTATGATTATGACAAAGGTTACCAGCATAAACATTACTTTGTTACGCCTGTGACGTGTGTGTGCAGTTGATTCATAACAATAATGACACTTTTCACCTAGGTAGCACTTTTCTGAAATGAAGAATTAGAGTCAATATTTCCATTTTGCTGGTGTTTTATATTAATCTCTGCATTTGTCATTGACAAATGAAAGAGCTTCAGAAATGTTTTCCCCATCATTTGTCTCTTGGAATACAAACCAAGCAAGGAAAGTTCACGTTGTATCACAAAGAGTAGGAAAAAAACCCAAGCTTGTTGGCTCAGAGAAGTTAGAAAAGGCAGATATGATGAAATAGCTGGGGGACATGCTGGGCCCCACACTAAGTGTAATGGAAGGCTCGCAATTAGCACGTGGACCAAAATGCGCTTTGTGGGTCCCGGGGCAGCATACGCCGACCTTAATAGCATCGCCAGCCCCTCGCCTTTTCGGTGCTATGGTACATAGATAATAGGGTTTTTCTTGTGCACTCTCCATGCATTCACTTGAAATCAGCATGTAACAGTGAATCATTGTGACATGATGTTCCTTTTTCAGGCACAGCGAGAAAGATATTTTCCAGATAGAGTTCCGTTTGTTTTCTTTTATGTGTGATGGGAACCACACTTGGTATTTACGACTTTTAATATTTCCTTGCAACCACAACTATTCACGCTTTTACTACATGTGAATCAAACATGTCCGACAAACTCCTTTGTCAGCAAGAAGGTGGGTAAAAGGAGTGAGTGCAGTTACACCTCTCTGGGTAAAGACTCTGAAATACTTCCTATGCCACCTATCCTAAGTTTTCTTTTCTTTGCACAGAAAAAATGTAGTAATAGAAAGTTCACAAGTAGGTGTTGGGATTTTTTTTTTTTGGGGGGGTTACTCTGTAAGTAAATTTAACACAGCATCCTAAAACCTCTTTTTTTTTTTCCAGCTATCAATTAGTCAGTCCCCAAGGATAACACATCATTTAGTCTACTTGTCAATGTGCCTAATGATATTAGAGCTGGCTGTGCTGAGAGGCATACAGATGCACAGTCCAAAGACACATAACACAAAACTCTGGGAGGGAGGCAGAGTAATATATTTAATCATTGGGAACAGTATAGAAAAAAAAAAGGGGGTTATAAACTCTTGTCTTAACCTGAAAATTCCTTCCCAATGCTTCTGGTAGATTGAGTCTGTTCCCACTCTTTTCCCTGGCTTTTCATGTAAAAAAGAAAAAGTGATGTCACAGAAGTAAAAACTACAAGAAAACCACAAAATAAAGTAAAGAATGTACATAATTAAGAACATATCAGCGAATGGCTGTTCTGTGGTTTCTGCAATATGGACCCCATAGGAGAATGCAGTATGTGGGGCTCTGGATGAAGCTATAACTCTGGAGCTCTTTTTCCTGACTCCAATTATGTGTCCTTGGGGCAAGAGACATTCTTCCCAAGGATGGTTCAAAAATATTAAATAGAACTTTTCCATCAGATGATCTACAAAAACTATCCTTCAATAAAACGAGCAAAGAGCTCATGACAGGATGCTCTTACTGAAAAAAAAGCCCCCAGCAACAACAACAAAAACTATCTGTGGAGACAGTAATGAACTGAAGCTCTTCAAAAGCCTATAAAAATAAAATAATTCAAAGACTAATGGGTCATATGAATCTTAGCTGCTTGCCAT
This sequence comes from Piaya cayana, assembly GCA_013389865.1. Taxonomy (NCBI): domain Eukaryota; kingdom Metazoa; phylum Chordata; class Aves; order Cuculiformes; family Coccyzidae; genus Piaya; species Piaya cayana. Next base: position 11,741 of record WAAB01024645.1, read on the forward strand.
GAACTTGTATAACATGTCTGAGGTTTCAAAGGAGTAGTGCTGTTGCACTGATTCTATGGTTGAATATCTTTGCTCTTACAGCTGTGCTCTGCAGAAATTAGATTTGTATCTATCTATTACATCCAGTGCTGTTGTCACAATTCAAGTAAGGAAATTTGTAAATTTTACAGATTTTCCTCATTTTTAGTCACAGTTTTTAGAACTAAGGAGTTTGAAAACTTCAAAAGGAGTTGGATATTTTCTTAAAGGATATCAGAAATGGAGAAGGAATAAATTGTAACCTAACAAACTTTGGCATACAAAAATGCTTTAATATATCAGATTTTATGAGCAAAATTTATGAAGCCTATTGAAGCATTCTTTGCTGAGAACTCATTGTTATAAACTATTTATTTAATTATTTTGGACATTGCCAAAGTGTCAGTAAATACAGGAAGAACTTCTATACTGTATCTCTGTTTGTCTTGGGAATAATATAAAAATCTATAAACTTTGAGCTGTGTCTTGTAGAATCATAGAGTGGTTTGGGTTGGAAGGGATCTTAAAGATCATCCAGTTCCAACCCCCTGCCATGGGCAAGAAGACTTTCCACTGGATCAGGTTGCTTGCCCAATCTGCTCTTGAACACCTCCAAAGTTGGTTCCTCAGCCCTCCCCTGGACTCGCTGCAACAGATCCATGTCCTTCCTGTGCTGAGGGCTCCAGAACTGAATGCAGCACTCCAGGTGAATCATAAGAGTAGGGAGACGGAATCACCTGCTTTGACCTGCTGGTTACACATCTTTTAAGGCAGCCCCGTATATGGTTCGACACCACAGCTGTGGTTCAGAGGGGTGAAGAGGGTGGTCGGGGGAGTGTGTGCGTGGACTGTATAGTGTTGGAGGATAGAGCAGGGGGGTGACACTTCACAGAATCACAGAATCACCGGATTGGAAGAGACCCATCGGATCATCAAGTCCAACCATTCCCACCAAACACTAATCCATGTCCCTCAGGACCTCGTCTACTCGTGCCTTAAANTGCTGGCTCATGTTCAGCCGGCTGTCGACCAACACCCCCAGGTCCCTCTCCTCCAGGCAGCTCTCCAGACAGACTTCTCCCAGTCTGTAGCTCTGCACAGGATTGTTGTGTCCCAAGTTCAGGACCCGGCATATGGCCGTGTTAAACCTCATGCCGTTAGACTCAGCCCAGTGGTCCAGCCTGTTCAGAATACCTCACTTGGTATAACAGCTCACAGAAGGAGCTGTAGGACACTGATGTGAACGTACCCATTGTCCTTGAAGGCAGCCTGGATTAAAGCTGGACTTCTTGGTCTCCCCAGTGGCATTTCTGCAAAGGCAGACAGGAGTTGTAGATGTAGTCCTAGCAAGGACAGAGCAGGCACGAGTGAGAGCACCCTAAAATATTGGGCACCTGAATTTAATTTCCTGGATGCACTAGATGGACTCCTTCAAAGTGGGCTCTGAGGGTGTTTTAGCACTATATAAATATGCATTAAAATGTATGAATACACATAAACAGATAAATAATATGAATATTGAGGGAATTGGGCCTTGATCCCCACTTTGAGGCCACATTTACACCTACTGCCCTACAGCTAAAAGGGCAGATGTAACCAAATACCTTTCTCTACCTCAAAATAAATCGGGAAGGAAACATCTCAAAGACTTTATTTGCCTTCTATGATTCTGGAAATTTTATTTTGAGATTCTGTGATAATCAACCCATGTCTGGAAAGGCAAGGGAATATAGCCCATTTTATAACTGATTGTGAAAAATAGTTTGCTTTGAATGAAAGTTTTCCTTTGAGGAAGAATGCTTGTGTGGGTGTTTTACTATGTGAGATGAGTTGTCAGGTTACTGCAGCTTGTTCTGGCAATGAGTCTAGTCAATGTGGGTGGATCAGCAAATGAACTTTTCTGTGGTGACTTTCTGGGGGGTCCCATCATGATTGTTGCTCTCCCAACAATGGTTTGCCCTGTTTGATGACACTAGCCTCTGAAAGAATCAAAAGAATTTATTGAAAAATAAATATAATTTAGCTTAAATGGAAAATAAAAAAATCCAATATCTTATTTTGTTTCTCCTAGTCTGCCTGGGCACCAAAAGGTAGAAAAATCCAGTTTCTGGCCATATGTTGCACATCTAGATTTCTGATTTTAGTGGTGCCTGTGACAGCGAAGGGAGTTCAGCTGGCTCCGTGAAGTCTATTAGAGGTATTGTTGTGCAGATACATTTTACCTGGAAAGCACATTAGTGTATGGGTGGGGAGAGCTAGAACTTTTGGAATAAAATACGCAAACAACTAAATTTTATTCTGAACTCACTCTTATGCGTGTTGGAACACTATAATTTTGCTTCTGCTTTTCCTTGCAAAGTGATTCCTTGGGATGGTTTTTTGTGTGTTTTTTGGTCTGTATTTTTCTCCTTTCCACTCACAACTCATTGTTCTAGACTTAAAATTTGCATGTCTGCTTTCCAAATGTAATCTATGTGAGTGTAGTTGTACTGGGAGGTGTCCTTGCCCATGGCAGAGGGGGTGGAACAGCGTGATCGTTAAGGTCTCTTCCAACCCAAACCATTCTATGATTCTACGTTTTATAGGATTGATCTAAAGGACCCCTAATGTTAACACATTCCCTTTTTTTTCTAGTATATACTCCAACCCCTTGCATGAAATGAAAGCTGTGTTTGCATTCATTTGGCCCTGTCACTTAAGCATTAGATTCATGCACATTTGGTGAGTGTTTTGATTGTAGATGCTTAGATATCTATCATTCCCTTTCTGTTTGTCTGGGTTAGCTTCATATCATCTGGTATCTTTCTCTGCTCATCTGAAAGAGATCTTTCCAGTTCAAAACAAACATGGTTACATAATTCGTTGAGAGTTGATTTGTGGTAATTCGGAGGGGGTGGGGAATGGTTTCACAACATCATCGACTAGAAACAAACATGTATGACTTTTACCTTCCTGGCCCCTTTGCTCACTCACTTTTTGTTCTCTTTGTTGCGGAAGTTCATCTCATTTGAAAAAAATAGCACAATATATTTTAAAAATAAAACAAATATTTCCAGACTTCTTGTTTGTTTTTGTGGGGAGATGAATGTTTCACACAGAGTTATGGAATCAAAAAGCCTTCTAGGATGTGTGATGCTTCTGGAAGAAAGATTTAAGGAGAAAATGTGCATCTGCTTTGCATAGCAGACAGGTCACAAAATATCATATTTAGAGATAGAGAAGCAAAGAGTATTTCACCAGCAGGTCATCTGGATCTTGATAATGGATTTACAGAAACTTCCAAGCTAATGAATTATTCCGGCTTCCTGCAATGCCATTGAACTCTTTCTTGCAACAGATTTTATGAGCTCAGAAAGTCACCAGTGGTACTTCTCGAGCTTTCTATCCTTAAGCACATGTTTTTCTAGATGGAAACAGGGGTGGAGTGTGTTTTGCAGGCTTGAATTCTGTGACATTTTCCTCGACTTGTGCAATCTTTTGCTCAGTGTTTGATAATCCACAGGTTTTATCAGCTGTCAGTTACAAGAATTTGCTGCGGGAGTTTCACAAATAAACTACAGTTCAGTGGTAACTGGGAGACATGAAAACTGTGCACAGTCTTTCAGTGCTCATTCCTTTAAATTTCCTTGAGAATTTCACTGCTGGACTTTTGTATACAGAGAAATCTGTAAGCAATATAATCAAACATTCTTTGAATGTGGATGTCTGAAACAGCTGTATATCAGGATGAGCTGTTTGATAAGTTACCAGGGACAGTTTCTGGGTAGTGTTTGTGCTCTCTCCACATTCTGTTAAGTGCTGCTCAAGCTGCCGCTGACTTCCAGCCAATGGATGGGAAAGCCATTAGCCATCAGATTTGAACAACAGTTGCTTTCTGTGTTTACTAAGTCCTGTAGATGATCTGTATGTTGACAAGCTATAAACTGAATGGGAAATGCCCAATGCTTTCTTAATGTAACTTGTGTAAAAACATCACAGTAATCAGCACAGAGTTGGTTTAGCAAACTGCAGGTCTCTTGTCCAGGATGGAGCTGAGGGCAGTAGCAGTTAGTGGAGAGGTGGACAGTTAGGTGATGAGAGAACAGGAACAATCTAGAACAACAGCACTTGGAGCACTTCCTGCACTTGGGGCACAACAACCCTATGGAGAGCTACTGACTAGGAGAAGTCTGTCTAGAAAGCTGCCTGGAGGAGAGGGACCTGGGGATGTTGGTCGACAGCGATTGAACATGAGCCAGCAGTGTGCCCAGGTGACAAGGGACAGGACTAGATGGAATGGCCTCAAGCTCCACCAGGGAAGATTTAGGCTAGACATCAGGAAAAAATTCTTCACAGAAAGGGTCATTGGGCACTGGAACAGGCTGCCCAGGGAGGGGGTTGATTCACCTTCCCTGGAGGTGATTAAGGCACGGGTGGACGAGGTGCTTAGGGGCATGGTTAGTGTTTGATAGGAACGGTTGGACTTGATGATTCAGTGGGTCTCTTCCAACCTGGTTGTTCTATGATTCTATGAACAGCACAAGGCCAGTTTGTGACTAGGACACAAAGCCCATCCTCATAGAGGCATGATCATGTCCTGTGCTGTCACCAAATAATCTTTGTACGGGTACGTATAGCTTCCCAGGTACACAAATCTTTGGTTTTGGTCTAATTTGTCCACCTGAGGCACATAATCTGTGCTCAGCCTTGGTAGTATTGTTGGAGTAATAATTGCTCAAAAGTAAACTGTTGCGGGTAATCTCTAGAGAGTATTCTGCACAACTGATATATTATTGACAATGAATTTGGCTTTACTCTCCTCTCTTCTTCTTGCCTAAATTCCTTAACAAATAAAAACAAGATCAAGTTAATCCTAGCATTCAGGAGTTTATATCTGGGATAGAATTGGTTTACTATATTTAATTTATGTGTAAATAATTTCCATAAATTTCCTATGCTGTAATGAACTCTGCTTTCTGAACTACTGTCCAGAGGCACAAGACAGTTAATGCAGACCCAATATTTTGTGAAGGTACCTGGGAGGCTGAGTTGGTTGAAGTCAATCAGTTAGCATAAGAAGTGAAGATAAGTATTAAGTGGCCATTAAACCTTAGATTTTTATTTACTCCTTGTAAACATGGTGTTGCAAACATTTATTGATTTTTTTAATTGGAAAAAATTCTATGAGAAGGGAGAATTTTTGAAGAATTAAATAGATCAACTAACAAAGACTTTCAATGTGAATCAAACATCTCTTTGTTCCTCTATCATTCACTTTATTACCTTTTAATACTCAGAGATGTTACTGTCTCTGATCATGGGATGATCTGCAGATCAGGCAGTTATTTGCAAAATACCTAGAAGAATGATTAGCTGTGAGAGGTAGACCTTGGAGATTCAAGTAGTAGAGACCCCCTGAAGGGGGATTAAAAACCTTAAGAGAACATACATGGTATGATCTGGCTGTGATTCACTACCAAATAAAAGCGAACACTTTCAGCCTGCTCAGTACAGTGACTACAGAAAGTACAAGGCAGAAAACAGTCAATAGGCTGGAATTTCTCAGTTGTTTCAGAAAGTTTCTCCAGATACTTCTGTACTTGCCTAGCAGAATGTACTACAAATACATTGATGTAAACATGGACTTATCTTCTTTAAATCAGATAGAAAAGACCATTCTTCTCTCTGTCATGTGCGTTACATGTTTACTAAAGGGAAAGTCAGTCAGAGAAAAAGCATTTATACTTTCCTTTTCTAAGTTAATTTTTTTTTAGGATTAAGACCCTGAAACACCTTGAAAAATGTCACTGAGTTTTATATTCTTTATGTTGTTGACATCAAAAATATGCTGGGCATACATTCAAACAAAAAAAAAACCCAGCAAGAATGACAGTATTACAAAAGCAGTGATGTATGTATAAAATTACCTTCCATTTATTAAAAACAAATATTCTAAATGCAATTGTCAGAAAGTCAGACACTTCACCACTGTGGTCAATGAATATTCTTCTGCTTGACAAATGATTAAATCATCAGTAATCTGCCTTTTCAGTCTCTCGCCATGAATGTACGTCGACAAACTCTCATACATGTATCTACCTACCTATGTGAAAGGTATTCTGAACACAGATACTAAGTCCTTGCCTTGGATCTTGGTGAAATGGGGAAAATTTTGAACACTTTCTACTTTTCAAAGCAGAAGTGCAAGCCTAACGATGCACACCTCATTCTCCATTATATAATGAGCCATTGTTTACCTCTGTGAAAAGTGACTGTAAAATGCTACCAGCATGTGTAAAGCAATTTCTAGTTCCTTCACAGAAGTGGGATGATATAAAGCACAAGGAAGTGGAAAAGCAGGTTCTCTGTGTTGGCAGGATTGAGACTCTAGATGCTGGTCCTTTGTGTGCCAAGTTTTTCTTGCCATATTTCTCAGGTAATTAGGTTTGTTTATGAGAAACTTGTTCCTTTTCCTGCCTGTCCCCTTTTTATAGCAATTTTGTCATGAAATCCAATGGGACGGGTATCAGGACCACTAAACCCCTGCTACCTAGCAGCAAACTGTGTCAAAGATGCCGACATTTGATAGCGGGAATTGAATTAAAAGTTTTTGGCTTCATGCTAGTGACAACCCTTGAAAACAGATCAAAAGACTGTTTTATGACTGATGGCTAGTGGTCTAAGGACTCTTTATTTGTATTGATAGGTACATTAGATTATATATAATGGATCAATGGGCTGAAGTCAATGGGATGAGGTTTAACGAAGCCAAGTGATGGGTCCTGCACACAACAACCCCATGCAGCACTACAGGCTTGGGGACAGTGGCTGGAAAGCTGCCTGGAGGAGAAGGACCTGGGGGTGTTGATCAACAGCAGCTGAACATGAGCCAGCAGTGTGCCCAGGTGGCCAAGAAGGCCAATGGCATCTTGGCTTGTATCAGAAACAGTGTGGCCAGCAGGACCAGGGAAGCAATCCTACCCTTGTGCTCAGGACTGGTGAGGCTGCGCCTTGAATCCTGTATTCAGTTTGGGGTCACTCATGACAAGAAGGGTGTTGAGGGGCTGAAGCGTGTCCAGAGAAAGGGAACAGAGCTGGTGAAGGGGCTGGAGAAAAAGTGCTGTGAGGAGTGGCTGAGGGAACTAGGGTTGTTTAGCCTAGAGAAAAGGAAGGTGAGATCTTTATCACTGTCAACAACTGCCTGAAAGGAGGTTGTAGAGAGGTGGGTGTTGGTCTCTTTGCCCAGGTAATAGGTGATAGGATGAGAGGGAACGGTTTCAAGCTGCACCAAGGGAATTTCAGATTAGACATTAGAAAAAAATTCTTCACAGAAAGGGTTATCAAGCCCTGGAAGAGGTTGCCCAGGGTGGTGATTGAGTCACCATCCCTGGAAGTATTTATAAGATGTATAGATGTAGTACTTAGGGATATGAATTAGTAGTAGACGGGTATAGTTGGACGTGATGATCTCAAAGGTCTTTTCCAGCCTAGGTATTCTATGATTTTACGAATGTCATCAGGACACTTTCTTTAATGTATCCCGTGACCACAGACTGGTATATCACACCTAATACTGTGAATATGAACAACTCAAGGACTGAGGCAAAATTTTTAAATCAAAGGTGTTTATTTATTAAATGAAAGACTGTAACATGGGAATATTTCCAAAGTAAACCTCTCACTTCATGACCATTTCCATCCAAACTTTTTTATTTAGCATTAAGTTTATTATACAGTTTCAACCTACATGCTCTAAATAATGAGAAGTTTCTGACTTGGACCTATTGCTAACTATTCATAATACAGCATCATGTTTGGGGTTTTTTTAATTTTTAAGTTATTAACTTTTGAAAAATGCTGATCATATTTCCTTCTTCAGGCATTTCCTCCTAAACATCCTGGTTCAGACAGAAGACCCTTCTCTTGATCTTTATAGGAAGGAATTAGAGTACTTTCCATAGGCATAAAGACCACAGGAAATTACCCAGATCCTAATTCAGTAAAGAGATGAATGTTCCAGCCATTATCCAACAAATCACTTAAGCACATATTTAACTTTCAGCACCTTAAGAGCCTCATTCATTACAATGGGTTTACTCAAGAAATGTTGGGGTTTAAGGATAGAATTCTCAGCATTCTACAGAAGGAGATTTAGATGTGAGGAACTAAAGACAGATTATAAGTAAAGGCCTGCTCATCTCCAGACCTTTGAGATACTCTGATATTTTATGAGCAAGAAAGTGAAAGCCAAGAGGTACAAGCCTAAATAATTTTCTCCTTTTGATTAGGGGTTGTGCAAGGGCTAAAAAGGATTGTTACTGCCTCTAGGACACACTGATACACACAAAGAAAAGGGAAAAAAAAGAGAAGATCATATTAGGATGGCATTGACTTGGAAATACAAAAGGAAAAACTTCAGCTTCACTGAGCAGGGTGGGGTAAAAAAATTGAAAAGAAAAAGTCAGCTTTCTTGATGTGAAATTCAGCTATATTTTCCCCAGGAAAAGCAAAATGTAATACTGGTAATTTATACAGACAGTTGAACAAATTGAAACCATATACAGAAAATTAAGTTATGCTTTTATGGAAAGAACAGAACATGTTTAACAAGCACTACCTAGAGCCAGCAGTCTTTCACTATATAACTTGCAGGGTGTTTTAATTATGCTGAGGTCAGAATGTCTGTTTCCAGCTTTAATCAGCTAATTCAAGATTTTCTTTGGTCTGAAAAAAATCTGAAAAATTTTCTGTCCTTAGATTTATGAAAATGACCTTGAGTGCACTAAGAGGAAAAAGATGAAACTACTTGCTGTGGTAAAATATTTGCTTGAATTTTAGTATTTTGCAAAATTCTTGTTCTTAACCACTTTATTTAAGCCTAATTTTATGCTGTATGACATCAGGATTTTTACTGCAGAGAGATAGTTAAAAAAGAGAACAATCTCTTAAAACCTTGTGTGGCCAGAGGGGGTTTTTCATTGTAAGAACTGACCTGTGTTCTGTCAGCTGTTAATGTTATTGCCTATTTTCAAATGTTGGCTCACTGATAGCAAGACTGAGTCGATGGATTCCATGTTTTTTTCCATGCTGTTTCTGCAGGGAAGTGACATGTTGTTATACTTGTGCCTGTTCCCCTGTATGGAAAATGAGTAAAGAATGAAGACTGAATGGGTCCTTTGTTTATATGGCAAATATAATGTGAATTCATAATGGTAAATACTTTTAAACTGAAGCAGACATTGGAAAAAGTACAGAAGCAGGCTGTGACAGTAGGATTGAAACTGAACCTGACAATGTTCCCTTCCTGTAGTGGTCCTGAACACAAAGACGAAGAATCACTATTATTTTTTGCTTTTGCTGTTCCAATGCATCTTGACTTTTTCTGTTTATTCTTGTGCAATAGAGCATTTTTAACCAGAGGAACAGAGAATGTAACTGGTTCACAACTGCCTTGTGCTGCAAATGTCCTCCAGAGAAGTCAGAGGATGTGGTTTGAAACATCCTCAAACAAAGGAGAGAATTTGAACATGTCTCTTCCATATCCTGGTTGAAGAGACTAATCAGATTTGTACTGGGGGTTAGAGTTTAGGTGGAGGGGGAGGAATGTTGGTGTAATTTTCTGCTGTTGGACATAAAAAGAAAAGAATAATTCTGTGTGTCCCCTTGAAAGAGATGTGGTAGATACCTATGTTCAGGAAATGATCCCTAACTTAGAGGGTACTTTTCTACAAGTTTTAAGAAGAGGCAAGGTTTAGAGCATGTTCTTAGGTACTCCTTTCTGCTCAGTTCTAAATGGTTCCCTCCCAAGAGATTTCACTGTTTTCAATCTCATTTTGGGATGTCTAATACTTCCCTGGCAACACTTTGAGAGTCTGGTCACCTAATACAGGGTTGTGAATGTGGCTCGGCCAAGAAAAATTAGATTTACGGTGTTTCGTTACTGCAGCTTGTAAGTCATTCTGTGGATTTAGCTCAAATAGAATACTTTTTTCCTTTATACCTGGTGATCCTTTGAGCTGGATATTATTTAAGAGAAGCAGCATGGGCAGGATATCCCCTAAGAAACAGACTAAATAAAAGTCATATTTGAGAGGAATGAAGAAGTCCAAGAGTATTTTATATCTTTTAATTAAGAGATGTGTTTGCTTACATTAGACCCAAGATTTCCAGAAGGATGGCATGTCTTCTGGCTGCTTTCTGGAGATCTCACTCTTCATCAAATGTTTGAGCCTTTGTTTGAGCTGAAGACCCTACATTTTACTCTCTTAGGTAAGGATAAATGATAACGATTGCTGTGTGGTCAGAATAATAGATGAAGTACACCTATAACTCTGTTTCCCCTTTATAAAAACAATGATCTTGCTGTATTTCAAGAGAGATGACCTTATAGAAGCCACATAACTACATCTATGTGTGTGTGTATATCCCCAAACTATTCACAGGCCTTTCCATTCCCTGACTGGATGACAGCCACTTGGTTAATTGTTGAATGAATTACAGGGAACCCACGTAGCTTGTGAAAGTTGTATTTGAGATGGCAAAACTGCCAAAACCATCCAAGTATGTAACTTTACTATCTAATATATTAACGATTGATGATGGTTAGAGCTTAAGATGATGGAAAATGAAATACAGACACAATTTTCTGCTAGCAATATCTTCTAAAATTATGTTCCACTACTTCATGTTAGCTCTTCCCTTTCCTGCCCCTTTTTCCACCCTTCTTACTTCTCCAGAAATGTTATCAGTCTCAGTTTCTGTGCCCTGGAATGTCTGTACTGTTGAATCTCATCTCCCTAGATAAATATTTATGCTAACACAGAGGGTGCTTCTCTTCATTTCTTCTCTATCTGAAGCAACTTTTGTCTGTGGGTTTATTCCCCACCTCTGGAACGTGACCTAAAGTCCATCACACTTGTAATCAATAAAGCCTGGTTCAATGTCATCTGCAAACCCTGTATTAACCAAAAAAAAAAAAAAAAGTCATGCAGCAAAAATAGGGCAGTCCTCACTCTACTAGCAGGAAAATGGTGATATTGCTAGCTTTTATTATGATATTGTGACTAGTATGATTCTCATTGTCCATGCTCCTGAAAGGAAGGAGGCAGATAAACTTCTGTTAAAAGAGATTTATTTATAGTCTTCCTATTTGCACAAAAAAAGTTTGAAAATTTGACCTCAACATGCCCTAAAGGCTTTAACCCAGGAAATGAAATATCCTCATTTGGATTTCAAGGTTTTAAGCTTTGCTGTAGGACTTTTGGGGTTTTACTCACAGTATTTAAGTGTTTCAGGCTAGCAACACTACACCAACTAATAACATTGTGGTTTTATAATCAGCAAAATGTAAGGTTATATTCAAACTACAAGTCTGAATGCAAAGGATATAGAACAGATGTATTTTCTCATTCTCACTGAATGTATCTTAAAATACTTTACAGAATTAAAAACACAGAAGAAAAACTTATGCGCACCCTATTTAACTCATAGCCCGGGGAAACAGAAGTGACATGTGGTTCCATCTAAGGTTAGAAATGTGGTAAGAGATCAATAATACATAAAACCAAAGAGAATATGGATGTAACAAAGTTGTATGAAACAATATCTAAGATGCTCATATTCATAGTTCTTAGACTCTTTAAACAGATAAAGACCAGAGAGCAGAGGTCAGAGGAGATGACAGCTACATCTGGAAGGAAGGCTGCAGGCAATCAAGGCAGCTTGTTTTAAAAAAATGGAAGATAAACAAATGGAATTGGCAGTTTTTACCGGATTGTGGGATGTCTGCTTGTGACTGGTGGTGATATGTCCAGTGTTGGTTGTTAGGTAAGCTGAGTTTAATAACCATTTTGCTCTTGTGAGTAAATACATGAATTGAAATTGCTGCACCATGGAGATCCTTTTACTATAATCTGCTGTGCAGCATGATCAGCAGATTTGTGTTCTGCAGGATGTAGTTGTCTTTAAGTTGACATGTTATACAACTACTTTACCTCAAGCGAGGTGTAAAAGGTATAAATCATAACCTCCAGTCTTCCTGAGTCAGAGGAAAACAATCCCCTTGCCTGCAGCACCTGTGCACTGATGGAAGAGCTGTGTCCCCAGGAAAAAAAAGTCATGGGAGGCAGTCAGCAGACTGCACAGAACCAGAGAATGAGAGAATGATTGATCTGGTCTTCACAGAGATCTTCCAGAAACAATAGTCTGAACTCCCTGGTACACTGAAGAAGAGAAAGGCAGAATCTGTGTTAACAGGTTGGCAAATGAGGACTCCCATGATTGCAAAGGTTAGAGGTTGATGACTTCTGGCATCAGGAGGGTAGATTATGCTCAACTGGCAGATCTACAGCTACTGAACATGTTCAGTGCCCTAGCTTCAGGGCCCTAGGTGAGCGACTAGGAGCTCTCTCCAACAAAACAACCAAGTCTGATGGCCCTGAGTAACACAGGAGCCCCATGAAGAAGCAGCAGTAGGCAACTCCTCACTTTAGGGGATGGAGGCTCAGATAGAAGGGTCTAATGACCAGACCTGCTGTCTAGGGAGGTTTACTGGTTGCTGGTAGTTCAGATCTGGGGCACTATAGAGAGGCTGCTGAGGCCTGAATGGCCCTTGGATTATTATCTCCTGCTGCTCTTCCACCAGAACACCAATGATACTGCCAGGGGAGATCCTGACTGTTTCAACCACAACTACATGACTAACCATCTGGAAAGATTTGCAGAGACGGACCTCAGAGAGATCATTGTCAGCAGATTGCAAAAGGTGATCCTTCCTCTCTGTCCAGCGCTAGTGAGATACATCTGGAGTCCAGAGTCCAGTACTGTGCTCCCCAGTAAGGAGAGACACTGACATACTGGAGTGAACACAGCAAGGGCAAACAAAAATGATCAGGGGTTGGAGCATTGGACACTTGAGAAGAGGCTGAGTGAGTCAGTTTTGTTCATCCAGGAGAAGAGAATGCTTAATGGTTGATCTTCTCAATATGTATAAGCACTTGATGGGAAGATGTAAAGAAAGGGGAGCCAGATTTTTTTCAGTGCTGCACAGTGAAAGGAAAAGAGGCAATAGGCACAAATGTAAACACTGAAGTTCTGTTTAAATGTAAGATTTATCTTTTCTTTAATTGTGGGAGTTGTTGAATGCTGGAAAATGTTGCTGAGAGAGGTTGTGGAGTCACCATCTTAGAGAAATTCAAAACCAAACTGGACATGGGGCCTAGAAATACGCTTTAGCTGATCCTGCTCTGAGCAATAAGGTTGGTTTAGACTATCTCCAAAGGTGGATTCCCACCACAACTATTCTGAGTCCTAGCCCTCGAAAACAGCACTGATGATAGCAGCCAAATATTTGTTCTTTCTTAGTGTTCAAGGCAGGAAAATTTAGCATAGTTCGTAGTGAGCTAATGGAAGTTCTTCGAGATCCATGTGTTCAAAGAAGAGTTTTCTGGAGGAGATTCTTCATGTTTTTAATTGGAGAAGTAATAAAACAGTTCTTCAACACATGCCTTGTCCACTTTGCTGAAAGAATCTGATGGGAAAATTTGATACTAACAGATGGGAAAGGGAGAGAAAAATGGTTTCTCAGCCTCATGGGGTGGTGAAGAGTAAGGATCTTTCTCTGGTTTTAGTGTTTTATCTAAATCAGAATTCAGGCCACATGTGTACAGTGCAGATAGCAGCATAGCTTCAGAGTAATCCATGTTACTCTCTGTAGCATGGAGAGTCCCTGGCTACCACTGCAAAGTATCTGCTTTCTCCCAGTACTGTAAAATCTGCAGGATTTCAAGAAAGCCTCAAAAATCCCTCATTTAGTTGTGGTATTTTCCCAACACAGCCACTTTAACAGGACAAACTGATTAGGAGAATATTTAATAATCCTGATTCCAGTACTATGGCACTCACTAGTTCCCACCACCACTTTATTTTTATTTTGCACACAATGGGCTACAGTTTGGCTGAAAACATTTTTTTACCAGCATCTTGCTTGGATGAGCTTATGTATATGAACAACAGAGTGGCTTTATGAGTCAAACATATTTTGTCAATTTTCAGCTGACAATATTATCCCACTCTTTTGCCAAGCAGTGTCTTATGAAATATGAAATGTTGTTTCCTGCTGATACTGACAGATGCCATAAGAAAGAATTTGCGGATGGACAAGTAATATGACATAGTAGCTATAGGGATAAATTATGAAGGTCTTAGCAGTCTATTTTATTCAGTTAAGGAAGCTGACCTGAGGAAAAATGCTCTAGTTGAATAGCCTTATGCTGTAGATAAAGCATGTTCTTTAACACTGATACTAGAAACAGACCTATACTAGATGAACTCCAGATGATTCCACTGATGTTAATACAGAGAAAAACCCCCAGTATCTTCCCTCCTCCGTCCTCTTCCCCTGCCAGAGGTAATCCAGAGATTCTTGCACTGTTAAAGTCATTATGACATATTTTGGAACTAGCAAAAATGAAAATGATTCATCTTATCTTTCCTATGATGTTTAAAAATGTATTTTCCAGTAGCGCTATGTACAAGGCAGCTAGAAAACCTTCAGCAATTTGTATAAATAAATATTGCAGGAAAAATCTTTGAAGTAGGAGGTCATGAGTGAACACATCTGCTTCAGAGAACTGAAAGCACAAGGGTTTGAGACCATTCCCTCCTATTCTACCAAATAAAAATAAAAAGGAATGCTGTGCTTTGTTTCAATGTCTTACTCATAAACATTTTACATTGTTTGGTATTTTAACACTTGCATAGCAAAAAGATTGTGTAGATAAACAAATGACTCATTTCTCTTTAGTAGTAGAAGTATTCTGGTTCTTAATTTTTGACATAGCATAAATGCCACATTTGATAGCAAGACTCCAGTTATAAATCTTTAAGAGATAATGTTAAAAAAATAAAGATCTTTGATTCTCTAATTTCAGTAATGAGAAAAATTTTGGAGGTTCTACAATTTAAACCATTCAATATAATATCCAAGAATCTGACCTTGCTTTACAAAGAGTCATCTCTTGATCAAAAGGATGGAGCACACGAATTAAGAAGTCTTTTCCATCTTGAAATACTAGAGCTCTGATTCATTCTGTTCATAGTACAGCCTGAAACTGTTTTCCGTTATTATCCAGTCAGTAACGCTGAAAAAAAACCACCCTTAAGCCTAATGATCTCGTTCAAATAATTTTTGAGCAGAGGAAGGGGTGAAATAGACAAAACCAAAGAAAACTCAGACCTCAGTAAAGATCTTTCCCTACATGGGAAATGAAAGAGCTGCTTTATAACAACTTTTTTTCCTTTTTTTTTTTTTTAAATAGAAATACAGCTTTTCTTCAGACAACATGTAACGCTAGATTGTTACAGGGTAACATAAGTTACTGCCTGCTAAGGATTCTGAGACTGTTGCTCACATGAAGATGTCTCTTCCAAACTGGTAATGACCAGGACCAAACCTAGAAGTTCCTGTGCAGAGAAACAGGTGAACTTCCTTTAACTTCTGAATATTGTATCGAATATGGAATTGTATAAGAGTGCTGTGGTAACCTGGCTTCAGTGATTGCTACACTTAAAGAAAAGAAAGGCTATTAAGTGTGAGTCAGCTTTACCTACATAATATTTTTTGAGCATTTAGAAATGACTTTCTAGAAAAACCAGGAAAGAGTTAAAAATTAAATGACAAACAGATTTTAAGTAATCTGAACCCACTAATGATAATGGTACGACTTAGATATGCCAGCATCTCAACTCATTTGTGAAATTGGTTGCCTTTTGCAATTGATGTGAAATTTAACATGTGTTGGAGACTGCTGGTGCTACATTTTCTTTACCAGAATCACTGATGGTAACTGCTCTAGGCACTTCTGTAGTCCAAAATGGAACGACTGCAAAATGGAACAATTCAAGTAATTGCTCTTTTTTCAGTTCTTGTCTTTGGGTGTTAGACAATCATGCAATATTTCTTGTCCTTGCCTTTTCCTCTAGTCTTTCACGGGAAGTATTTCTATTACACATTCTGATTAGATTATATATTCAGCTTTAAGCTGCCTTTGTTGTGATTACAGACACCTTAAAATCATTGTGGTATAATGTTACAAAATATATATAGTAAGAAATATGAAAGGTACGCATTTTAAAAAAATTATAATATGAAATTTGGACTGGATATGCTTAAATAAAATTAGCTTAAGAATGGAGTTGCCAAGACTACATAACATACTCCTTTCTGAAATTACGTTAGGTTTAAAGAACCCTGTCATTGCTATTATCTTCTAATACTCATCTAAACTCGTAAGCTCTTAACAAATATGTTAATAAGAGGGGTTTTTTTGGCATTGAATATCAAACACTAATATCAAATATGTGTAAAGAATGTTGTTTTAATGCATTTCTTAATGGTGCTGTATATTCTTTATGTTTCCTCCCAGTGTGGCATTACATGGACCCTCAAGAAGGTCTTTGCAATTCCTAATTTTATAGCCTCATATTTTAGATAAAAAATTGTAGTCAAGATAATTCTGACAAGAACTTTCTCTTATGTTCAATCTGTCAAAGGCATCAGCAAACAGGAAAAAAACAGTAAATGGGAAAAAAATCAGCACTGGAAATAAAACTAAAGGTTATGGAAAGTCTGAGATCACAGGAAATGATAAACTTCAAGATAAAATCCTACTTCTACAAGCATGAAAGCAATGGGGAAGTGAGACTAGTGTCTCTACAAAGACAGTCAGGGGTAAAGACAGGAAAAATGAAGGAAAATAGGAAAAGGATACATCAGCAATGTGTCATTATATGGAAAAATACCTAAAAGTTGGGGAAAGATATTTATATATAACTTAAATTTCAGGTATGTATACCTATAGAATCATAGAACTGTAGAATAGCTTGTGTTGGAAGGGATCTTAAAGATCATCTATTTTCAACTCCCCTGCCATGGGCAGGGACATTTCCCACTAGATCAGGCTGCCCAAGGCCCCATCCAACCTGGCCTTGAACACCTCCAGGGATGGGGCAGCCACAGCTTCTCTGGGCAACCTATTCCAGTGCCTCACCACTCTCATAGTGAAGAAATTCTTCCTTATATCTAGCCTAAATCTGCCCCTCTCCAGTTTATACCCATTGCCTCTCGTCCTAGCACTACAAGCCTTTATGAACAGATGCATCTGTATCTATAAATATCTATACTGCAGCTACAGGGATTTTCTGGAGCTACCCTCAAGCCTAACTCTGTGTCTGTTTCTGTGAATTTTCATATGTGACCCCCAGCGTGGATACAGCACAAGGGAGTCTGCAGGCCCAGCTGTGCAATACCCTGTTTGTGTGGTATCAGGGTATTAGTATGTCTGCAAGGAACACTCCCAAGTGGCATTAAGATCCCTCATCTTTATTGGGAATGGATCTAAGGCTGTAGCATTTTAACCACACACATGTAATAAGGGTATAGAGGAATGCTGGCTTCACAGCTAAGAATGGATTTCTCCATGCTGAGAAATCCAATATTCACATATAACTTGGAATACATTGTAAATAATGAAACAGGGATAGGATTTTACACTAGAGTTGCCGTTCCAAATTCGATGACATTAAATATAAGGCCCATTAAAAAGATCAGGACAATGAATGACATAATTAATAATTAATTATACAAAATACCTAGATACCAATGTCATTACATGGATAAATCTGAAATTCAAGGGTTCAAACCATGAGAATCAAGAGGAAAACCAGGTAATCTGAAATACATGCATATTTGTTCTGGTGCACATTACGTGGAAAGCAATGTGCAGAAAGGCAGAAAAAAATATTCCCTACCTTTAGGCAATAAAGCACAATGTGTGGGAAAGAGAATGAATTTATCCTCCAAAGTCATACTGTCACAAGAAGGAAAAAATAAGTAGTCACAAAGGCTGTAAAAATTTCTAGTAAAGGGAAGGATAACTTCAGTGTAACTTAAGAAGGCTAAGAGACTCCGAGGGTGAAATTTTCCAGAAGAATGCCAATGATTCTGTTTCTATGTTTGCAACTATGCTGCTAGACCCATAACTAAATTCATTTGCCACTGGTTTATGGAGCCAGGTGCAATATGATGCCAAGAACACCAGGAACCAGCAACATTAGACTGGAGAAGCAAGGCCAAGTGTTGTTCACCTACAATAAACCCATTCATGGGCACTGGGACAAATACATACTTTTGGTAAGAAACCCATGAACCAAAAGAGAAGACAACCAAGGAAATGGTACACCTAGAGGCAAGATGAAGCTAGAAACAGTTCCTCGCATAGTCTAACATAAGTACAAGAACACAAAATATCCTTTATGTTGTTGTAGCTAATAAAGATTGATGTAGCTGCCTGAAAACCTTTCAAGCTGCAACATTTTCAGCACAGCTGCCTACAACTGGTGAGAAATTCTTCGTGTAAATTGTCAAGGGCTCAAAATCCAGATATTTTAAAGAAAAAAGAAATCTCTATCAGACCACAAGCCTGAAAGGCTACTATACTATCGAGTCATTAGTGTAATTTTCAACAGCAAATTAGGAAAAACATTCATCTAAAACTAGAAGGCCAAAGTTGTTTCTCGTAGATACCTAATTTGCTTAGAAAATTCATCTGGATTAACTGTATAATTTGAGTTAGAGTCTTATTAAAGAGTAAATAGGAAAATACTATATAAAAGTACTACCAAGAGAATCTGAATTGTTGCAAAACATGTTTTTGAAACTTCTGTGCTGTGAGATTAGAATAAAAGTTACCAAAAAAATCTGGTTATGGTGGAAATATAGCATACGGCAAACTTGCCTGGGCATGGAAGCACAACAGAAGATGAGATAATATTATCAATACTCTATAATGTCTCTGCAAGACTGAAAATCACAGTAGGATAGGGATATCCAGCCATAGGGTCTCAAAAATGGACTAGGAATAGTCTTGGCTTTGTGCAAGAGAAATATAAAAGGTATTGTATTACTAGGACATCACCAAATACTATGAAGACTTAATGTGTTTCCCACAAATAACATAAAAAACATGAAAGCTTTTGAAGACTCTCAAGTTGGGAGGAATGTGATGGTTAAGTGTATGCGGTGTCAATACGGCTCATACTGTTTACATTCCAGTAACAATTTATCAAACACTTGAAAAAAAAGGCACAGAAAAAAGCAGTATTGAAAAGGCAGTAAAAGAAACAGCAAGGAGCCTGGATATATGTCAGGATGTACCAGGGTGTGTAGTGATAGGATGAGGAGGAGTGGCTTTAAACTGGAAGGGGGAAAGATTTAGATTAGTAATTAGGAAGAAATTCTTCACGATGACAGCAGGGAGGACCCGGCCCAGGTTGCCCAGAGAACTTGTGGCTGCCCCATCCCTGGAGATGTTGAAGGCCAGGCTGGATGAGGCTATGAGCAACGTGATGCAGAGGAAGGTGTCCCTGTGCATGGTAGGTGGGTTGGAACTAAATGATCTTTAATGTCACTTCCAACGCAAACCATTCTATGTTTCTGTGATTCTAAGTCTTATTCTGCAGGAGGCAGCTATAAGCCAATGTTTATGTGACTCATTTGATAGCTAAAGTATTGACCTTGTTGTAAATAAGCATTTATTTAGGTTTCAGTCATTAGTCTTTATGCGATATTCATCTTCTGGTGGTCTATAAATTAGATTGGATATTTTTCCACTTCCTGGTGTAGAAATAAATTTCTATCATTATTTCAACAGGATGAACAGCTGATGGGGGAAGGGAGTTTTGCTTGGTTTTTGTGATCTCTATTTTCAGAGACCTGAGAAATTTTCCAGAACCTTCTCCTGGCTATTCTATTCATACTTGAGTTCCTCAGAGGTTGTAAGAAGGGATTAACTGTTGGATGATATCTACATAAGAGACCATGAACACTAGAAGTTGAAGGATTTGCAGCATAATAATCTGTGCAAATGTCATCTGAAAAGCTGAGATAATGTCTGAAATATGCCAATGGGCAAGAGTACTGTATCTGGGGATGTAAAAAAGATAGGCTAAGCTTGATTAAAAGCATTCAAGAAAGATGGAATTGAATCTGAATAGAGAGACTTGTGGTTCTTTGTATTTTGTCCCACAGGAGATAAGCCCTTGCTGACCTTCAGTCCCTTAGTGCTCTTCTGGTCAGACTTTTACTGCAATTGAATGTTTGTTTCTTGACCTTGAGACCTAGCAAAGCAAAGAGGTTTAGAAATACTTGAATTGGATCTGTTGTTATGATGATCTTTTCATGAATAATTTTTTGGCAAGATTAGTGTAAATCTGGATGTTATTCATGAACTGTTAGTATTGCAAGGTACAGAGGAAAAAAGACTGATTCTGTGAGAAGAGCAAGTGGCAAAGTGCTGTCAAGGGCAGGTTCCTATCTGCAGGACAAATATTTTGATGAGCTGCACAGCCAGATATCTTGCAAGGCAAGAACTGCACATGGCTATTAAGAAAAACACATGGGATTTCTGTTCCACATAGTCCATTACAGATAACTTTAGTCAGAAGATAATTCACACTTGTAATATATTAGCTACATTTTCTTTGACATTTTTGAGAATTGAAGGATTTATTTGAAGATATTTTTGCAGCTAATGGCACTTTTGATGCTCAGTTCAAAGTTTCAGCTCATAGTCTTGTGTTTAGAACTTAAAATTTTAACTCTGGTTAGGAAAAAGAGCAGGAAGTGTTTTCAAGGACAAAGAAAATTTTCTAATTAGATGGCTTCCAACACTTACTGCCTTCCTCTGGCTAGAAGCATTTCCTTTTTTCTGTTTCTCTACTTCATTATTAATTGTTAAAAGTTAATCCACATTGTTGGGGCCCTGAGGGCACTAGTAGTTGTTAATGGCCCTGAGCAACCTCACCCTGGCCTCCACCCATGACCTCCACCCATGACGACCTGTAGAAGATCCCATTTCAGCTCAAACCAGGGCTATCAGTCCCAGCCTCAGCAATGTTGTAGGACACTGGTGCCCAGCTCTGCCAAAACCCTTCTCTCGCCATCTTGGGTTGTAATAAGCTGGATTGGACCTGTAGGCTGATGTCCCTGTCTGTCTTTGTCCCCAGTGAGATGCCCAGTGCAGTGGGTGTGGGGATGCTCCCAGCTGCCTCCCACCCTGCCTTGCTTCCTAGTAGCGGGATGACTCTTGTCCTTTGGACTCCTCAGCCTGAAGGAGTCACTGGTCCTTCTTCACTCAGACATCCATTATTTGTAACCAAACTCTGAGGCAGAGATATTAATTTTAGCTGTAGACCACACAAATATTCACCCATCCATTATACAGTTCTGTGCTGTTATGAATCTTAATGTTTGTCCCTGTAAATGAAAACTTATGTAAGCTGAATGTTGTTTTAAGATATAAACTATGGAGTAGATTAATAAGAAATATGTAGCTTTGAAATTGCTCAGCAGTTGGAAAGTAATACTTGAGTAAATAAGTGTTTTACTGGTCTCACATTCAAATGATTTCTGTGAGACCATTTTCTAAGAGTTTTTGAAAGTAAATCTTAGTGTATATTTGCTAGGCGGAAAGCTTGCAGTTTGTAAATCCTTTCTGAATATCACATATTTCATATAATCATCCAGAGCCATCATTTTAACCAGTAAGCTGCAGAAAATTGAACCTCTATTAAATTTATGAAAATCTATTAATGCTTTCAGAAACCATTAGTGGTTCTGTCTTATTGTCACTCTTCATAATGTTGTTACTTCTTAGAGAAAGGAGCAGAGTGTTTTATATACACTTACTTGAAAGCCTGGAACAGAATGAAGCTTTGTCATTTCAATGCCCATTGAAAAGGTGCTGAGCATCCCACAATTAACAGCCCTGGCACGCTGAATCAACCAGGGAAGCCAAATGTAAGATAAGGGAATTTCCATTTCAGTCCTTCAGAACCTGTCTGTATTTGGATTTATTTCTAGATACCTTTGAAAGCAGAAATACATAGGATGCTGTGATTTAGGGGAGGAATATTTAACAGGGAAACAAATAGATTTGGTTTAATGTCCATCCACAGCAGCACTATTTCCAGTATTAACAACTGGTACTAATCCTTTCATTATTCACTTTGAAGCTATTTTTTATTCTAAGTCTGCTGTGTCCAGAGAGCATCCTTGTAAAGCATGGATCCTGGCATTCAGCGTGTATCTGTACAGCCCTGTGAACTTACACTGATCGGGTTCCATATGGGGAAGACCAAGGTAATCCTTACAACTCTCCCTGAAGCCACATTGCCAAGTTATTTTTTGTTGCAGGCAACATAATAAATCCCATAACATATTGACTGCTGCCAGAGGATTATAGTTTTTCTTTAGGGAATTCTCCAAATTTTGAGATAAGGTCAAAGTATTTTTTAAGTTTTGAAATACAGCCCTTTTCATCAGAGGATGTCATTAATTGAATACAGGCATGTATCTGAAATAAGCTTAAATGCATTTCAACTTAACAGAGTTAATTATTTTCTAATCTTAGTCTTCTTGTAAAATGATATAACTTTTTTAATGGAATAACTTTTTTGTGAAACATATTGACAAGTACTGATAATATTTTCATTCTTCCTAGAAGTAATCTAAAGCCCTTTGTGGTAATTATTTCTCCTTATGTATAGAACTACATTCTAGGAAATGAACTCTAATGTGGGAAAGTACAAGCTCCAAAAAGATCGTTAAATATGCTCAACTGAAACTAAGCAAGTGATATTTGACAAACAGCCAGCATGGTCTTTGTTCTAGAAGGATTTTCATAAGAAAGAAAAAATGATATTTGATGAGACTATTAAAGGAACACTGTGTCTCATTTTGATATTACTAGCATACAAAGACATTTTATAGGTGTCAGTATCTCAGAAAATACTAAGAGAGATACGACTACAGGCTACTGTCTGCCACACAGCTGGAATTCTTCAATTTATTGCATGATTACTGCTTGAAAATATTAGTTGAATTCAATCTTGAAGTGCCTGCAGAAGTTTATGTGATACCAGAGTGTTTCTTTGTACACACACACACACACGTAGATAATCTAAAGGAGGACTACATACAATATTCAGTAGCTGGTAGGCAAGGTCAGCAAACTTCAAATTTTGGATGGAAGATATTGGTAAGCATGGAATACACAGAGGCATCACTATGCAGAAAGTCATAGCCCTGTGTGTGCAAACAGCAAGAATGCGTGAGTTACTATAGTTGCCTGGTAAGAATAGAATAGTTTGCATTGGACTTGACGCTATAATAAAATAGCTCATTTAAAGCTAATATTTAGTGATACTGCAAGAAAGACATATAATACAATCACAATTTAAAAATAGGGTGGAATCGCCTTCACAGGCCTTCAGAAAGCCAGAAGTTAGATGCTTAAGTTTCAGCTAGTTACCTTAAGCCTCCTTTGTAGTTAATAAGGAGAAACAAAACTGGACTGTGAGAAAGACTTGTTTTTGTACATTTAGCTCAGAAAAGAATGAAATAAAGTCTGCTTCTGTAAAGTGACAGGGTGAAAGGGTTGCTTTGGTGACCAGCTGGGAGTTATGATGATAACTTGAAAATGATTAAATTAGGATATATGACTGAATTTATGACTCTTTGAATTTTTATACAGTTTCAAAAATCAGCTCTTATCATCTTATTAAAACAATTTATGCATAAAAAATAATGACAGGATTTTTTTCCACAATAATTGAAAACTGCTTCTTTTCTTAGTTGCTAAAGTTCTGGTGTTCAGGGTTTGTTTGTGCTTATTTGCTTATTTCTACTTAAAGTCCATACTACATATAAAAGTTTGGAAATGGTTTCTCTTACTGTAGTACCAAGTGTCATCACTCAAGCCTTACACTTCAGTAACTGGTTGGATATTTGACAAAAAGATAAAACATATCTGCTAATATTTATAAAATATACTTTATGAATTAGAAGCTATGGGGATGATTAGACACTTATTCATGTTTTTGGAGCAGACTTGAGAAGATACATATTTGGCAAGCTTCAGAGTAATTTAGGAAGAGGAAATCATACAATGTTATCTTGTTTCTTTCATGTTCTAGTTTTATACAATCCAGGAGGCAAGGCTCTTGTTACCAGTTGAAACTACCTTTATTGAAATGTAGTTAGTATTTTCTTTTAAAACAAACTTCTAGCCTTGTAGGATGGAATTTCCTTTTCTTTCTTTTTCTTTTTGTTTTTTTTTTTTTTTTTTTCTTTTTTTTTTTTTTTGTTTTTTTTTTTTTTTTCATTTAATGCTTGTAATATTTGTGTGTGAACTTCTAAACTGCGCAAAACTTTAATTTATGCAGTCAATTTGGAAAGCAGAATACTTTGTTTACATCAAATAAACCACATTCATATAAGAGTAGAAAATTAGACATTACACAGCAGGTCATCATCAGTATGGTAACTTAGTTCTAAAATATCTCAATCAGAAATTGCCTTTGGACATGTGGATAGTTCTAAGGCATCATATTATTATGGAAAAAATACTTAACCAGTGCTGGGGACAAACCAGCATTTAGGACTCTTCTGTCCTGAATTTCTGTTTCCTACTTGCTCTCAGGCTCACTGAGAAAATGGTTAAGGCTTGATACAATAAATTTGCGTGACACATCAGATTTAAATGACATATCAAGATAATCTTCTAACTACTAGGCACATAACCATATTGATTTCGACTTGTGTTGTTTGATTAAGTATATTTCAACCAGAAAGATGGAGAATACTAAGCTAGCCAGGAGTTTGTGACTATGACCCTCATTTAAGAATGCAAATTATGGGTTTGCTTTTCCTCAGGGTTTGGGGAGGATGTGAACTTGTCATCTCAGCACCACCTCTAACCAATTATTCTAACATTTTTTTTTTACAAATAAATACTGGAGTTCTCAGCATATTTAATCATTCTCAGTGTTCTCTTATCGCTGCTAGTCCACAACCAAGCATAGAATCATAGAATCACCAGGTTGGAAGAGACCCACCGGAACACTGAGTCCAACCATTCCTATCAAACGCTAAACCATGTCCCTCAGGACCTCATCCACCTGAGCCTTAAACACCTCCAGGGAAGGTGAATCAACCACCTCCCTGGGCAGCCTGTACCAGTGCCCAATGACCCTTTCTGTGAAAAATTTTTCCCTAATGTCCAGCCTAAATCTTCCTTGGTGGAGCTTGAGGTCATTCCCTCTTGTCCTGTCCCCTGTCACTTGGGAGAAGAGGCCTGCTCCCTCCTCACTACAGCATGAACACTACATTTCCACATGAGAAGTTATACATGTTAGTACCTATATATACTTATATGAATAGGTGTATATGTATATAGACTTATGAAATACAAGCATCATAATAGATTTAGCATTATTTTCTACATTATTTTGTTTGTTACTATGTGGTTACTTACCAATTTATATACAATCACTAAGTATTAATGTAAAATTTTTAGTACTGTGATAACAATAACACAAGGATCTTCTTCCTGGAACAAAAACTACCTTAGACGGTGGAAAAACATATCTCACCTAGCATCAGTTTGGCTATATCAGAAATTAATTATCTCTGAAAGATACATGCACTTTCTATATTGGATGTCTCGTTAAATTCCCGCACATTACCTTTATTTTTGATTAACCCAGATTGTTTAATCCCATGTGTGCTTTTTGCCTCCTGCTTGCTCATGCATTTCTCTAAAGAACACAAAATTAATTCCAATACCAACTGAAAGCATTAACAACCTTGTTGGGCATTTGTATTAAAAAGAAAAAAAGATTTAATGTAAGTCTTTTACATAGAGAACTATACAATAATGAATTCCAACATACAACATTTGCTTACTAAAAATGCTTCTAAGAAATTACTTTTAAGAATGTCTTTATTGCTGTAATGTGAAACCATAATCATCTACATTGATAAACAATTAAAAGTCAGTGGAAACTAAGAAATATATTACTTATATAAAGAAGATCCTTTTGTTTTTGTACATGTATACAATTTCTGTCGAGGAGCATTGGGAATACTGAAAGGACCATAGATCTTAATTTAGATCTTGTCCCAGTTTTTCCTCAAAAATCCTATATTGAAATCCTCATCTGTGTTCACTTCTCCTAGTGATTCCTCTAAGATTGGAAACTTTTCCTAAAGGTCCAATACCTTTCCATCTACCCTATAAATTACAACTCCCTTGCAATGAGTTAGTGTTATAATGAAGACTCAATGGCAATGCAGCGTATTTTAATAGACAAATTACCCTAAATTAGGCTCTAACCATCTGTTCCATTCTCATTTATGACTCTAAAAAGAACATATTTTAAAATTATATAATTTAAAAATAATGTAAATGATTGAAGCCCGCAGTAAGGCTTTTGCATATTTGTTCATTCAGTGTGGCATACTTATGCTAATAGTGATGTTTCTCCCTTGCTCCAGGCATGTATGAAGGAGAAAGTGGTTAATGCTTGACACTATAAATTTGCAGTTATTATGACGCATTGAGTATGTCAAAAAAGATATTTTACTCCTAGAGAGTCACACTGAATGTAAATCTCTGCATTGGAGCATCCTGATGGGATACCTGGAGGCAAAGCTTTAGCTAATTCTACAACTTGTAGGGGGTTAAGGATATCAGAGACATTAAATGCTGACAACTGTAGTTTTAATATGGTGGGGAAATGGAGCTATTCTGTATCACTTTCTGTATTTGTTAACAGTTATACCACCACCAGGGATCTCACTAGGATTTATAGAGAAAGAACATGCTGGTAGCTATTTAGAGGGAAAACCAGTAATTTTTTTTAATCCTGCAGACTCGTTCAGTAGTAAATTATGGTACAGATTGATAGAGCGGCAAGGAAGAGAATAGAAAAACCATGATATCCTTGAAGTATGCAACTGAAAGTCCAAGTAAATCCCTTTTTTTCCTTCATGCCTCTCTGTTCTATGTCCTACCTGTTTTAAAAATATTCCATTAAATACTTACATTGCTCCCATAAGTGAGTTAACTTTATTGCTGTTGATTTTGACTTCAAAATAAGCATCAGCAGTCTAAGAATATCTCTGATTTCAAGCAACTGGTGCATTTGATTGGGAGGCACCTGTGGGTGTGGCTGACACAAGTTTTACTATGCAGAGACACTTTTCCTTCTGCAAAACTGGGCAGGTTTCTGATTCTGCTGAAATATAAAACAAGATCAGCTGAAGCTAAGAACGGAATCTGATCCATATTCAGCTAGATGATGGCATCAGCCTTGCCAGTCTACAGTTTAAAAGGTAGCAATTTCTGCTGGGCTAAATAATCAGGCTCTAGAGACAGTGAAGAATGTGGCTGGATTGTTTCTTCTGTGTGTGTTTAAACAGGATGAAAATCTTTTTGGAAGTGTCACTGTCTACAGAGACAGTCCGTTTGACTGAGCCAGATGCTGCGCTGTTAGACAACGAAAGTCAGACAAGAACACTAAAGTTAGCAGCACTCCCTTTAAGTCTCCTGTTCAATCATTTATAGAATCACATCAATGATTATAAAGGGAACATCTGCTGATGGCTTTAGGAGGTATTAAGTTTGGAATGACTAATTTAGTCATATAATTAACACAAATATGGTTTGTTTGGCAGAATAAGAAAAGCACACTAAAGAGATGCTGATGATAATTGTGAAGACCAGTAATAGAAGTCAAAATGTATCACTTCAGTACATTACAAGTCTGAGCCGGTCATTGCAAAGTAAGTGCCTCTTAAAACCAGATGCTCCCTCAGCAATATTTGATGTGTGTTTATAACGGCTGGACAAAGGAGGCATTAAATCTTTTGTTATCACTGAGCATCAAGGTCAAATTTAGTAAGCAGGCAATGGTTTCAAAGTTTTAATTATATACAAAGTCATTCTGCTTAATTCTTGCAGAAGTGCGTCTGCCTTTTTTTGGATTTTCTAGAAGGTCATCTTTTCGGTCATCTTTTTTCATTTATCAAAGTACGGTTTCTTTTTTGGCCTTGTAAATATTAAGAATATAACTCGGTTCTTCTCCTTTTTAACACTGTAAATATTAGGAGTATAAGTCAAGTCATTTCTTTTTTGGTTGAGGGTGCACTGGAAGGATAATAGTAGGATGTACGTTGCTACTTTTCACATTGTAGCGTAATAAAACTAACAAAGATTTTCCTTCTCTAGAATATTAATCACTGGAATCACAAGGCATACTAATGCAGGACAAAAAGTGGTTTTACTCTGCCTAAACAAAACTTATTGACCATTTGTTATTTAAACTATGAAGATTTTTGTTTCAAGAGCCTTTGGAACTTATTATTTTCCATTTGTTCATTTATTATTTAATAAATGATCTAATTCCATTCCATTCAAATTTATAAACTAACCATGTAACACTAAGCACTTTGCAGTGTACAGTTAAGAGCTGTGATTAAGGTTGTTTATCTATGGTTCATTCTTTTCTGTCCTCCACCCCAGAGTCTGTAGTGTCTTGTTTTGCTAGGCTTTTACAATTTACTTTATTACATGTGTTTTAATTAGGAAAAAATGCTAAGAAATTAGTCTTGCATTTCGGAAAAGAAAGGCAGAATCCTTCCCTCCCTTTGCTTTTTAGAACTTCCCTATAGATTTTCTTTTTCAGTTATATTTGCTTCACAAAGCAACTTTTTGTTCACTTTTGGTGGATTTCTAACTGTCTAGTACTGTTCTACTTATCCAAGGAGGAACAGATCTGTGAGGTGAAAGGTGAAAAGCTGAAAGTTCATGATAAATGAAAGTTCTTAAATGATTCTGTGATTTGTACTGTGGATATTGCTGCTACCTAGAAGGAATCTTTTGGTATACGTGTATATATTCAAAATTACATGGCAGATTTTTCCTCTGTGGGAGTTCGCATATAGTTCTTTATCATTTGGCCTTCCTGGTGAAAAGGGGACTGATTGGAAGAGTCTATTACAAAAAGAGAAAAAGGATATTGGAAATTATCAAAATTACTGAAATGTTATTATTTTCTTTTCAAGAATTTGATTCACTAGAAATGGTTTAACAGTGTGTGCTTTTTCTTTAGTGAAAGGTTTTCACTAGAAGAGAAACCAGGTCTGATTTTCTTCCTGCCTCAATTTTCCATTTGTATTTAGGAGGTGATAAGTCTGGGGCCGTAGAGGCTCTTACTGTTCCTTTCTATGCCCTTAGAGAGCTCAAACTATGAAATGAAGCCAAAGCTGCAGCTGCAGCAAGAAACCTGCACTTTGTTAATGAGAAACATCTTGCTGTTTTCCCCTTCCCCATACTAAAATTTTGCATAAGATGAAAAAGAACACATCACGTTATAACTAGGCCACTATCTATTAGCATGTAATTTTGTAGAGATAAAAATAAATAATAAATAAAACAATACAGGTATACCAGATTTTTAAACAAATTTTGTGGTTTGCACTCATTATAACACATCTACCTTTGTATGTAGTGCTATGTATTTAGAAGGAAAAATACTTTCTTCTGTCTTTAATGTAAGTGAATTGCTATCAATTCTATGCACACCCATCTTCCTGATATAGAAATTTGGTACTATTTCATGTAATATTTTTATATAAACTTATATGAAGCTTAGATTCAGTGTGCTGTCATGTCAGCTCCATGTACTGCTTCAGTTTTATTAATTCTAGCATTCATCTGTTGAAGGGGTAATGATTTATTGTGTGTGGAAATTCCACAATACCCTATTCTGCTTTGACAGCTGTATTTATTCCAGTGAGTTAATTAATGGGAATCCCAGTTGTTAAGATGATTTTCTGATGTGTCGACAAAATCCAAAGAAACAGCTGACAGATACAGACTTTGGTTTGAGGAAGGAAAAATGATTTCTTTCCATTTTTACCCTGTGTTTCAGGTATAGAATACAAGACTTGTCCATTGGAAAGAAAAATTAATCTAGGCAAATCTCTCAGTTTTGCTTTAAAATCCATTGTTGTAATAGTTGCTTTTTAGGACTTGTTTGCAATATTGCTAATTTAAATGGAAAAACAAAACCGTTGAAGCAAGAATAATTCTATTATTTTCTTAGCTATCTGAACTACTTCCTGCAGTGAGTTAAGATATGTGATTAAAGTGATTAATTTTCTTTCATAGTCTGCTTTATACAGCAATCTATGATCTGAAATGTAAGAATCTAATCTAGCAGTTGAAGGCATAACAAGCTATTGCAGTGGCTGAAAGCAGAAGTCAGAAATGTTTAAACTGGCAATTAAATGCAACTCTCAAAACCAGGATGAATTTGACCTTATTTTCGAGCATCTCAGTATGTTGAGGGTAATTAATAGTTGACATCTTTTCTCATGGAAAGTGATAAATTCATCATGATTTAGAATCTTGAAATAAAAATTAGATGTTTTTTTTAAGAAATATTCTGTAGTCTAGTCACAAAATAAGACTGATAATGTTAATTTATTGTAGAAAGAAAAAATAACATCCCAGTATGAAATAGCAAGAAATTATACGGCCCTTTTTCTTTAGAAATTGGATAATATGATTAAAGTGGATTCTTATGGTCTTAACAGTCTGTGGACTTAAAAAAGCTGTTGAAATAATGCATTATAAGAGCACAAGCAGGAGAAAGAACGTTTTGAAATGAGGGATGACATTAGGGAGGCCATTTGCTTTAGTAATTAGTGCATGGATTTACAAGTCAGAAATTCTACATTCTAATCCCATATCTGACATTGATTAGCAAGTCACATTAGGACTTATTATCAAAAGTCAGATAGGCAGCTGATCATCTAATTAAGATCATCATGCTATTAGCATAACTACATTTGCAAATCATGCATGCAGAGCTTTAGCCTTTGTTTAACCTTGATCTGTGATATGAAAGCAATCTATGTTTCGGATTGATTCAAACCTCTTATTCCACGACTTGAGCAGCTTACAATTTTTAATGTGTTTATCCATGTCTCATTCTGTCAAATTGGGTATTATTATTTATCCTTATTTTAAGAAAGTGGAACGGCAGCACAGAAATATAAGGTTCCGACTTCCAAAGATACTTAGGCATTTAAAGGCACAGAAAACCAATTAAGTAAATTTTCATATATGCCAGAGAAGAGCAGATCTTTGAGTTCTATATATATTTTAAGTGCCTAAATCGCTTTAGAATTTGGTTCTGTACCTTGTGATGACCTATAAAGTCCAGTTGGAAACTATGTCCACCTTAGCAAGTAGCACACACCAGTGTAAGCAGGCTAATAAAACTATAGAGTCATAGAATGGTTTGGGTTGGAAGGACCTTAAAGATCGTTCAATTCCAACCCCCCTGCCATGGGTAGGGACACCTCCCACTGGGTCAGATCACCCAAGACCCCGTCCACCTGGCCTTGAGCATCTTCAGGGATTGGGCAGCCACAGCTTCCCTGGGCAAACTGTACTAGTGCCTCATCCATCCTCATTGTTAAAAATTTCTTCC
>WAAB01024646.1:0-20086 GCA_013389865.1 Piaya cayana
GGCCTTACAGAAGTCCAAATAGTCCATAGCTCCTGTCAACTGATGTAGTCACTCAACTATACAAGGCCACTATGTTGGTTAGGCTGGACTTGCCCTTGGTGAAACCATGCTGACTGTCTTGAATCACCTCCCTGTCCTCCAAGCACTTTAGCATGGCTTCTAGGAGTATCTGTTCCTTATCTTCACCAGCATATGAGTGTGGCTGACAGGTCAGTAATTCCCAGGGTCCTTCCTTCTACTCTTTTTTAAAGATGGGTGCAATGTTACCTCTTTTCCAGTCACCAGGGAATTTGCCTGGCTGCCAATGCAGATGAACTTATCTGCCTTAGCTGTCACAATCAGTTGAGAAAAATAAATGCCAGTAGGATGGGATCTATTTCATTCCAAAGCAGCAATAAAAGCTTAGATATTTGGTGCTTTCTTTTAAGGTGGGTGTTAGATCTGAAAATGCCCTGGTGAAATAAAACAGTGGTTACTGGTTGCTCAGCACAGATTTTTTTTCAACATTCAAGTATTCTTTGATTGCTGAGAGACATCATTATCTCTTACGAGCAGTAGCCTGTAAGGAAATCCTTCTGGTAAACATATTCCCCACTTCCCTCAGGCTGCCACAGCAAGATTCTTGAGTACTAATGCCTGCACACTGGATTACAAAACAGTATCACATCCTAGTCCAATGTAGCCACAAACCCCAAAGTCTGTGAATACTTGAAAACCAGCGATCACCTGAAGGACTTGTGATGGAAAAGGGAATGCCCTGCCCTATTGTTTCTCCACTAACTCATCACACTTGATTGTAAGTCATCTTTTACAATCTAGGCTTCTTGCATATTGGTAGAGGGCAACCAATATTTCTGGGGGACAGGTCGTTCCACCTCAGGAAAGCCACTTGTTACAGGCAGTAAATCCCCCATTGGACACACTTGCCTCTTTCACTTACTAGAGAGAAACTAAATTATTTCATTGTAGTTGTCTAAATGTAGATACCTAGAGCAATCTGAGGCATTCTAGGTTATTGTGTAAGGATAGCCAGCAGGATACTGACTATCTGACCCACCTGACTATCACCTGAAACTTCTAGACTATTCACACAGAGATAGAAAACTGTCTTCATTTTCAAGCTGAATCCCCAAACCTGGCAACTTCAAGACATTATAATCTATGATAAGGGAACAGTCAATAATAAAATAGAATAAAATAAACAGCCTATGATAAAGATCTTTGGTGGGTTAGGAAACAGTTCATGAGGATCACTGTCCCCGATCAAGTGGTCCTTTGAGTTTTCTCAATGTAATTACCCTATTATATGAGCTCATGTGAAGGGTTTCTCACAGTTAAATTGCTTGAAATTCAGAGAAAAAAATCCACCAAGCAAAGTTTACAGTAAACAATCACTACTTTGTACTCAATGTGCTGAGATAGATTCCCATTAAAGTTTTGGTGTGTAATCCCTGAAAATGAAATAATCTTACTGTTAGATCTGATCTGAATCTCA
Source organism: Piaya cayana (assembly GCA_013389865.1). NCBI lineage: Eukaryota > Metazoa > Chordata > Aves > Cuculiformes > Coccyzidae > Piaya > Piaya cayana. The sequence continues at coordinate 1,496 of WAAB01024646.1, forward strand.
CCGTAATCAATGGAGAGAAANGATTTCTTTTTTTTAAAAGCAGTAAAACCTTCGCTTACTTCCCTGCTTCATTGACTCTCAGTCACAATAGGAGACATCATGTATGGGGTGGTTCAAAAAGTGCTTAATGCTCTTTCTACTAAAATTGTTTCATAGACATTACTCTGGCTTACCATGTGCGGGGTGGAAAAGAGAGGATGCTCTCTCTTCTGAACAATGTCTCTTTTGTCAGTTTGGGTTCAATCCATTGGAGGATGGACTGTTGCTATTCAGTACCTAGCGCAAAGTGTGATCTCACCAAGGACCTCTAGGTGCTACTGTAACACAATTAATAATAAAGTGTCATCAACACCTAAACAAAAGACAAAGATCCTGTCCCAAAAATAAGGAATCCTTTTGCTTCTTTTGTAGAACATGCTGTCCTCTGTGTCTTCCCATAGAAGAATGAACCTTCCTAAATGTTACTCACCTCAGAGGCTGAATATAGATCCCAGTTTCTGTTGAAGGTAAAATATCAGGAGATACATTTTTTTTTCTCTGCTGGCTACCAGACAACTCAAGACACTTGATAGTAAGGGAGAGAAAGACAGAATGGGGAAATAAAGCAAGACATGGTTGACATCACAAGTCCATCAGCTAATCCAACTCCCAAAGAAGTGCAGAGATGCAAGAAAGAAACAGGAAAAGCTTGTAACAGACATGTTCAAGGAAAGGCTAACCGGTTGAGTTCATCATCTGTCATGCTGACTCATTGCTCTTTCATCTGTTCCCGTTTGTCTTTCAATCATATTTACAACTCTTTGGAGCACAAAGAGACCTTTAGTTCTGTAGTCATACTACATTCCGTCCACAGGGATCCAGGCACTGAACTGGGGGATCTCAGTTTAACAATTAAAAAAATTCGCATTTTATTCATGTAAAGAAGCCATTTGCCCTTCCCTCCTCCAAGCTTCGCACTGGAGGAATTAGAGAGAGGTTATTCTGGGGAGCATTGTTTTTGAAGCAATGCTGATCTGTTGGTCAGCCGCTGAATCATTGGGTGTTGCCACTCCCTGCCCACAGACTTATTAGCAAATTAGTGGAAAAAAAGAAGGTGGCAGGTATAAGAAAGTGAGTTATTGCATCTCACTTTCTCTAACATCAGCATGGGCAACCTTGCCTACGCCCTACACAGTGGAACAACCCTTTTTCCAACTGTGCAGAGGCTGGTGGACATGGCATGGGTGTGTATTTGATGAGCAGCCAGAAGGTTCTCCCATCACATTAGAAGGAATGCAGAGCAAGAGCTGATGTTGAACTTAAAGTGGGAACTATTGCATGGAAGTGGATCTAATCCTCTGCAGACTGTAGCACTCAAACAATAAATCCTCAAAAGAGTATTCAACTTTCCTCCCTATCCCAAAATGCACCACAACTCACATGGTCTCCTACACATCACATCAAACTTCAGGTCCCTAAACCCACACACAGGAAGCAGGACAGATGCCAGTGTCCTAGGCTCCTGCAATAGCAGGTAACCCACTAACTTTAAATCACACACCACTGCCTTTTTTTGATGCTTATGCCATGAGAATATGGGGCAGTCCATTCCTCCAGATGCTGAAATGCAGTGTTACAAGATGATTTTGTCACACCAGCACTTCTAAAAATGTCAGTATCTTCTAGATCTCTTCAAACATGAGCTGTCTAGTTTTCTGGTTTGGCCACTGTGTAAAGCTGCATGAAAAATAATAGCTTTGGGAGTTGTAATCTGGAAACCAAGCCGTGAAGCACCCAAACAGCCAAGAAAAATATGTGAAAGATAAGAGGAATATTTCACTGCACTACTTTCTTAGTCAATCACAGGCAAAGATCATGTTTAGCTATTGCACTGTTGGCAGGTTTTCCTAGAGTACTCACAGATGCCTGTTCCCCATGTGTGACACTTTGCACCTGCATAAAGAGAATGTTCTGAGTGTGGTCCTAGAAACAATCTGGATCAACACGACTTTCAGTAGCCCAGGAGAAATACTACAATCAGAAGCTCAGTGGTCATTGGAAGTCGTTTGGGTAGCAGAAGGAAGGAAACACTGCAAGGCAAAAGGGGAAGGAAGAGGAAAGCCTGGGGAAAAAAAAGTGTGAAGAAAGNAATTGCCATAAAGAGTGCAAATTTTGACATAGAAGAGAGGAAGGCACTTCTCAGGAAGTTTTTTTGCTGCAGATATTTCCCACCTGACACTCACCAGTTCATCACTGAAATCCAAGTCCACTACCTGCTTCTTTGGCACCTGGTTCATTATATCAGGTCCATATAACATCAGCATTTGAAAATCATGAGTCTGGCTAACATCCTCCCCTCAACAAGAGCCTGCCCTTAACTTCTCTGAGGGCAGGATTAGCTTAGAAACTGACAAGTCTTGAAAAAATACTAAGCATTGGGTTCTTGTGATTAGTTTGTGGTGACTGAGTCAGTGGGAAGGACACAGTTCATGAGTTCAAGCTTTGTCTTGTGACCAGAAATTCTTGAAAGTTACTCTTTTTTTATATAGGGAATCACAGAATCACAGAAACAACTCGAGGTCCTTCCCATGCTGAATATCTATATCATAGGTGAAAAGGTACTGTAGCTGGAAGCTGTTGAGGAAAGAGGGAAGCATGACATAGATGAGCTCCAACTATCTGTACTGGGTATATAAACCATGCTGCTTCCTGATCAAGCTCATAGATCCTTGTGGCATTGCTCCACGGTTTTACTATTCTAAGTGTGTCTTAGCCTAAACATTTGTACATTGCGGCTCAGAGCATTGAGAGAAATACATTTTTTCTGTAAAACTTGGTTTAATTGAAGAGTTTTCTTGTTATTGTGTTTCAGATTTCACTCTCAATTTGCAAAGTCCGTAGTACAAACATGAAAGCTGAGAGTTGCTTATTTCTACACAGTAAAAGTAGCTCCCTGGAACACCTTATTAAGAATTGCAGCGGAATCCTTTGAAATCTCAGCTCAGGGCCCAAAAGGAAGAAGCAAACTGATGAAAATGCAAAACATCTTATCTTTTCCTCTCCTATTATTGGTAAAAGTTCCAAAATTTGCATATGGAAAACCGTATTTCCCTATGAAAAAAAACCCCTTTCCTGCAAAAATTCTTTGCAGAAACAGTAATTTCTGTTAAAGTAAAGAAAATTCACATTTTTTCCAGGAGAGGGTGGAAGTCTGCTATTCTTTGTACTCCAGGTAGATAAATAGAAGCGTCATGTTCACAAATACTATTGCATATACTCAACAAGTTGATTGGAAATGTCTTTGCCCTGAATTAAATTCAAAAGAATTAGAAAGTGATTACACTTTCCTACATTATTATTGAAANGGATAAATAGAAGCGTCATGATAACAAATACTATTGCATATACTCAATAAGTTGATTGGAAATGTCTTTGCCCTGAATTAAATTCAAAAGAATTAGAAAGTGATTACACTTTCCTACATTATTATTGAAAGAACGAAATCTCCTCAGGCTAAGGGAATTGTTTGCATTTGGTATATGTTAGATAAGAAAGTATTAGATTTGGTGTATGTTAGATAAGAAAGTGGCTAGCACACAGAGTCCATTTAACTACATTTGTAAGGCAACATGCCAAATGATCTCAGGGCATTTCAAAGGTTCATGAAACACACCTGGATATGAGTCTTCTTATGGATCAGGTTCATGGAAAGTTTTGCTGAGGTTCACAGAAGTTTTACTTCATTTATGTAAATCTCATTGGAGTCATTGTGGTTTTGGCATGGAATCAGAGAATATTGAACCTGAAATCTGTGGTTTGTTTTTAGCCTATGAGTCACACACATGGTGAGTGGAAAGCGGTGCAGCTCACTTGCTAACAACAGTTTGCACCACATGAGAGGCTGGAATTGGTTGCAATTATTCATACTTGAACACAGCACAAAACCAAGTGTCGTGGTGAATACATCAACATGGAACCAGAAAAAATGAACTATCCCAAGGAAGGAAATTATCACCTTTCTTCTCCTATTGTATACACCATATTTTAAACAAGCTTATTTGCTTCTATGCATGGCATTTCCATCTTACAGTTCTATTTGAGTCTTGATGACACCTGTCATTAAGAGAGATGAGCTTGGTGGACAGCCCAAACATCAGTGGCCTAGAGGATGCCTGCGGGCAGGCTACAGATGTCCTAGAAATGGTTTATATGGATTTATAAATCTGAGTCAGGAAATATGTTGGACAAGCCTGTTTCCTGGCCTTGCACCCTAGAGTCACTGTAAACGCATTCATTATTATCAAGAACGATTGAGTAATGATGGTTGGGCCTATACCTTGACTGATAACAACCAAAAATAAAAGCTCTGCCTTTATTACTAAATTAAAAAAAAAAATCTGGATGAAGAGAACAGCAACAGAGTTGCCAGTACTGTTAAATAGTTAGAATGGTCTTTGGTGTATTTAAAGCCAGGATCGTCTGTCCCTCTCCCAGAAAAATCCTGGGGAGATGTGGGAGTCAGCACACCCCAGGGATCTTTACTAAGAGGTAGCCTTGAATGTGGCCGTGAAGTTTTGGAGGCTGTGGGGAGTAGACTCTGTTTTGGAGGCTACGTAATGCAGGTATGTCTAGATAGTGCCATTTGATGTTGGGGTCAGAGAATGGTGGGTGCTGGTGGATGAAAATCTCAACATGAGCCACCATTGTAGTGGGAGGTGTCCCTGCCTGTGGCAGGAGGTTGGAATTAGATGATCTTCAAGGTCCCTTCCAACTCAAACCATTCTGATTCTATGTGCACTTGCAGTGAGAAAGCCAACTGCATACTGGGCAGCAATAAAAAGTTTGACCAGCAAGTTGAGGGAGGTGAGTTTCTCCCTCTACTCCACTCCACTCTTGTGAGACCTCGCTTGCAGTACTGCATTCAGTTCTGGAGCCCTCAGCAGAAAAAGGACATGGATCTGTTTGAGCAAGTCCAGAGGAAGGCTATGAAGATGATCTGAGGGCTGGAGCACATCTCCTATGATGAGAAGCTGAGAGGATTTTCACCCTGAAGAAGAGAAGGCTGAGGGGAGGTCTTCTAGCAGCCTTTCACTACTTAAAGGAGTCAACAGGAAAGATGGAGATGGGCTCTTTATCATGATAGGATCATGGGAAATGGCTTTAAGCTGAAAGAGGGGAGCTTTAGATTAGATATTAGGAACAAATGCTTTCCTATTAAAATGATGAAGTACTGGCACAGGTTGCCCAGAGAAGTCATGAATACTCCGTGTATGGAGGTGTTCAAGGCCAGGTTGGATGGGGCTTTGAGCAAGCTGATCCAGTGGAAGGTGACTCTGCCCATGTCAGCGGATTGGAACTAGATGGGCTTTAACGTCCCTTCCATCCCAAACGATTCTGATTCTATGATACTATGAATGTGCCTTGATCCTATTCAGTCTACTAGAATAANAGAATTAGAAAGTGATTACACTTTCCTACATTATTATTGAAAGAACGAAATCTCCTCAGGCTAAGGGAATTGTTTGCATTTGGTATATGTTAGATAAGAAAGTATTAGATTTGGTGTATGTTAGATAAGAAAGTGGCTAGCACACAGAGTCCATTTAACTACATTTGTAAGGCAACATGCCAAATGATCTCAGGGCATTTCAAAGGTTCATGAAACACACCTGGATATGAGTCTTCTTATGGATCAGGTTCATGGAAAGTTTTGCTGAGGTTCACAGAAGTTTTACTTCATTTATGTAAATCTCATTGGAGTCATTGTGGTTTTGGCATGGAATCAGAGAATATTGAACCTGAAATCTGTGGTTTGTTTTTAGCCTATGAGTCACACACATGGTGAGTGGAAAGCGGTGCAGCTCACTTGGTAACAACAGTTTGCACCACATGAGAGGCTGGAATTGGTTGCAATTATTCATACTTGAACACAGCACAAAACCAAGTGTCGTGGTGAATACATCAACATGGAACCAGAAAAAATGAACTATCCCAAGGAAGGAAATTATCACCTTTCTTCTCCTATTGTATACACCATATTTTAAACAAGCTTATTTGCTTCTATGCATGGCATTTCCATCTTACAGTTCTATTTGAGTCTTGATGACACCTGTCATTAAGAGAGATGAGCTTGGTGGACAGCCCAAACATCAGTGGCCTAGAGGATGCCTGCGGGCAGGCTACAGATGTCCTAGAAATGGTTTATATGGATTTATAAATCTGAGTCAGGAAATATGTTGGACAAGCCTGTTTCCTGGCCTTGCACCCTAGAGTCACTGTAAACGCATTCATTATTATCAAGAACGATTGAGTAATGATGGTTGGGCCTATACCTTGACTGATAACAACCAAAAATAAAAGCTCTGCCTTTATTACTAAATTAAAAAAAAAAATCTGGATGAAGAGAACAGCAACAGAGTTGCCAGTACTGTTAAATAGTTAGAATGGTCTTTGGTGTATTTAAAGCCAGGATCGTCTGTCCCTCTCCCAGAAAAATCCTGGGGAGATGTGGGAGTCAGCACACCCCAGGGATCTTTACTAAGAGGTAGCCTTGAATGTGGCCGTGAAGTTTTGGAGGCTGTGGGGAGTAGACTCTGTTTTGGAGGCTACGTAATGCAGGTATGTCTAGATAGCGCCATTTGATGCTGGGATCAGAGAATGGTGGGTGCTGGTGGATGAAAATCTCAACATGAGCCACCATTGTAGTGGGAGGTGTCCCTGCCTGTGGCAGGAGGTTGGAATTAGATGATCTTCAAGGTCCCTTCCAACTCAAACCATTCTGATTCTATGTGCACTTGCAGTCCAGAAAGCCAACTGCATACTGGGCAGCAATAAAAAGTTTGACCAGCAAGTTGAGGGAGGTGAGTTTCTCCCTCTACTCCACTCCACTCTTGTGAGACCTCGCTTGCAGTACTGCATTCAGTTCTGGAGCCCTCAGCAGAAAAAGGACATGGATCTGTTTGAGCAAGTCCAGAGGAAGGCTATGAAGACTATCTGAGGGCTGGAGCACGTCTCCTATGATGAGAAGCTGAGAGGGTTTTCACCCTGAAGAAGAGAAGGCTGAGGGGAGGTCTTCTAGCAGCCTTTCACTACTTAAAGGAGTCACCAGGAAAGATGGAGATGGGCTCTTTATCATGATAGGATGATGGGAAATGGCTTTAAGCTGAAAGAGGGGAGCTTTAGATTAGATATTAGGAACAAATGCTTTCCTATTAAAATGATGAAGTACTGGCACAGGTTGCCCAGAGAAGTCATGAATACTCCGTGTATGGAGGTGTTCAAGGCAAGGTTGGATGGGGCTTTGAGCAAGCTGATCCAGTGGAAGGTGACTCTGCCCATGTCAGCGGATTGGAACTAGATGGGCTTTAACGTCCCTTCCATCCCAAAAGATTCTGATTCTATGATACTATGAATGTGCCTTGATCCTATTCAGTCTACTAGAATAACTGTAGCCCATGGTACTGCTTCTGGCTGAGGAAGATCTTAGTCTACAAGTTGCTGGAGACTAGGAAGATACACTGGGAAAATAACCACTTCATATATGCCTTTCTGCCTTTCTCCAAGACTGTTAGAACTGGCCACTGGCAAAGATGTCTTGATTTGACCCACAATGGTTAGTCTTGCCACAGCATCTACTGTGTCTTGTTCCAAAGTGTACACAAATACAGAATAAAAATGAAGGTCCTTACCCCAAGGAGTTTCTAATAGCTAATCCTTTGCACTCTGCAGGAGGCATTCCTGAAGAGACATTCCTTAACTCATGATTGCTCCCCTGATTAACTCAAACAGAAATTTCCCTGATCCTTCAAGGAAATTTGGTTGCATTTTGCAACATTCTCACTAGTGGAGTGTAAGGCAAAAGAAAGTCTTTCTGATCACCTACTCTGCTTCTGTACATGACAGACTGGATCAGATTCACTCATTAAATATAACAACTTACGGTCACCCTTGAGTGTGCCTAGGCAAAAAAACCCCATCTAAGTCTTGGCCTGACTCCAATAAACATTAAACTAGCCACATCCCCTGGAAAACTCTTCTGATGGTTGATAAATCCCATTTGAGAAGCTCATAGTAATTACCACTAGTAGCCCTAAACTATGTAGACTATTTGCCATAACACAATGCGGTTTCAGATGCCATACAAGGAGGAGGATTGGACTTTAAGGAAGAATTTTGGGGTTTTTTGTTTTAATTTAAGACAGTCAGTAAAAAGAAGGCTTAGTGGTTCAAGAGTAAATGCAGAAATCAGGAGAGCAGTCATGTTGCTGGGTTCCCATGACTTAAAGTCTTAATGACTGTTCAGCTGGTAGACCCTGGATAATTACCATTTGTAAGGGAAATCTGTTGCTGTGCAGTTGCTGTCACATAATCCTACATGTCATTTCTTACAGGTTAAGTTTTTGTGAGGATTTTTAGCCCTTCTAGGATCATCCTCTGCCTCTTTACCCTTAGAGGCATTCATCCCTCTCCAGAGGCAGGTGGTGGGGATCTGCAATAGGTGTGCTCTTCCCTGGTTTAGAGCATGGAGGAAGAAAATCCACTGGCTTGTACAAGAACTTTCTAGAACAGAGATGAAAGTCAATCTGATGGAGAAGACAAAAAGGTAGAGTAAAAATTTGTAGGTTAACAGAATCATAGAATGGTTTGGGTTGGAAGGGATATCAAAGCTCATCCAGTTCCAACCACCCTGCCATGGGCACAGACACTTTCCAGGTCTCTCATAGCCTCATCCAGCCTGGTCTTGAACACCTCCAAGGATGGGGTATTTTTATTGAGATACCTGCCTTTAGTAGTACACGTGGGATTTTTTTTTTCAATGTAGAACTGATAACCTTAGTGAAAACTAGGTAAGCTGTCATTTTCTCATCAACTAAGTGAACTTCAGATGTAGAGTCCCACATCTTAAGTTTGCTAGTATTTAAATATCTGTAGTACTTTAAAACAAGTGAATGAACATTTTGGCCTGATTTCAATTTACCAGTCTTGGTCTTTCTGTCTTCTTCTGTAATCAATGAAGAGGGACGATCACCTCCCACAACCAAAATGACTCCCCACTACAAATGCCCCATAAGCTGATCAGATTTAGATTAATTAAATCCAGGCTTGGCTATCTCTTAGTGCGTAAATTTGCACAAAGAATTTCACTGGCAAGTTAATGACAAGTTAATGTTAACCTAAATAATAAATTTCTCTACTTGGTCTCTACTTCCAGTTAATTGCCTGGAAAGCAGTAACTAGTGCCTTCACCTTAAAAGAACTTTATGATTCACGCTTTTTACTTGCTGAATATTTAACTGATTTTTCTGTGCTAAAATCAAGTTAAATTTCTCTCCAGTACATAGCCTTCAAATTACTATTTTGTTTTAGAAACTGACAACAGAAAATCATGGTTAGTTTGGCAAGAGAGACTTGTGGTACTGCTGAAATCAGTACTTAAGCCTGCCCGAGTACTTAAATACCAAATCACTACAACAGAAATAACTCTTCCTTCCTAGCAGACTGTCTGCTTGAAGCCTAAGAGTAAAACTGCTGATTTCACCACATTCAGGGCTTCAGGCGTGAGAATAAAAATTCAGATTTGTAAATATCAGCAGAATCACTCAGGTTTTATACTAAATATTGGTATCAAGATTGTTCAATCAATGCTTCCACTGACCTTTTACATAATTATTATAGGCTAATTCTGAATTCGTAGCATTGAAAGGCTCTTTGCTCCAAGAGCAATGACTGTCCTATAATCTGGGCCAGAGAACAAACAACCTGCGAATAGACTGACCTTTCCTTGGAAATTCATAAAGTGCAATTTTAAAAATATGTGAGACAAAAATAAGCAGACAACCGAGAGCAAGGAAAGACAAAATAACAGCAAAATAAGTGTGACCACAAAAGCAAGAGCTCTGCTGGCCTCCAATGGATCTTGATGTTACAACACCACCTCACAGTGAACTTCATCTGTATTAGGGTTCTGCATAGCTGTCCATGACCACCCTCTGACTTTGTTCCACAAACAAGAAAAAAGGGTAAAATGTCCAGTTCATTGACTTAACGAAATCACTTGTATTTCTTACTTTCAGGTAAAACTTTAAGCTAAAACCAATCTGAAAAAAAAATGAGACAAAATGAGGACACTGGAAATAAATGATACAAGTTTTGCCTGGAGAAGATAAACAACGTGCTGTTGTGCAAAATCAGTGAGATTTGCAATGCAAAAAGTTTATTTCTGTGTGAGTTACAACTGAATTCAGAGGTCTACTGGAAACATTTGCTGATTAGGTGAACTACAAAAGGAAAAAAACCACTTTTCTCTGCCTTTTCAGATAAATTCTAAACTAAAGGAAAATGAAACAAAAAGCCTGCTCCATGTATGTCTTAAGTTTATACACACATAAGGGTGTAATAGGAAAAAAAGGCTTGTAATTTTGAACTGTTCTGGATTTACCCAACAAAAAATGGTAAATAAATGAAAACAGAGGCATTAGGATAGTCTATGTCAACCATACATTGTATTGTAGGGGTGATTTAGTTTCTCTTAAGAGTCAAGTTAAGATCTGGAGTTGTAGTAGTAGAAGAAAACAAAAGCAGATTGAAGGGGCAACACTCTCAGATTTATGAGTAGCACTTTCACCGATGGAAGAGATCAATTCATCTGTAGGAGAGGAGATTTTTTTCTTTTTTGTATTCAGTTTCCAAGAGATCAAGGAAAAACTGCCAGCAAAAGATACATTGTGACCCTGCTATTAAAAACTGTGAATAACGTTATTCTGAGACAGGCAAATGCAAAGTCAATTAGGCAGTAGTCCAGATATATTGCTTCAGAATGAATTTTACTGTTCTAATCTGTCAAATCTTGGGAATACGTGTCAAAAGTTACTATTCCTCCCCCCTCTCAGCCTTCTTTCCAGGAAATAGTGGCCTCTAATACTGCCTGACATAGAAAAGTGATAGAAGAAATTAACAAAGTTATTAAAAGATAATTATTATTCTATAGGAATAGCAGAGAAACAATGAAACATCCAAGAAATATGAAGCATCCATGCATCCTTGAATAGTCATGGAATAATGGAGGCTTGATTTCATTGTCTCTAACAAAAAATGGAAATCTAAGTATAAAGGCAAGATACATTGTCAAAATCAAACTTAGACTCTAGGAAGGAGGTTTTTTTTAGGAAATACCCCAGATTGTGCTGCAAAATCACTAATTTCAGTCCTCAAAGAAACCATAAATATCTGGTGAAAACTCTGGGACACAATCAATTGTGTACAGGGAACAGAGTCCTTGAAGATGTATGGCAAGAAAACTTAGAGCTTCGAAGTTCTTTTTGGTTTTAGATCAGAAACTATTTAGAGAATCCTTATAAAAGGAAAAAAGTGGAAAAATTTAGACGGAGTGACTTTTTTTCTGGTTTAAGTGCTTTGCACCCAAGATTAGGGCAACAGTTCCAGAAAGTCTTAACAGGAATAACCACTGAATGAGCAGTAATGAACAATTAAAAAGAAAGAAGTAAATGATTGAAATTAAGAATGCCCCCAAAATAAACGATTTCCCAGAAAAGTTATTAATAATCACATGTTTCTGAGCTATGCGTAAGCTGATAATATTGATTGGGTTAGATTCCTAGTCACATATCACTGTGATATTCTACACAAGAATAAAAGGAGTGCAAATTAAATCAATAAAGTGAGAAAGATGGACTGTCTATTGACAAGAAGGTAAAGAAGATTTTCACATTAGAAAAAAGAATCCTGGCTTTTATTGTGGAAGATATCATTATTGCTACATAAAGGATAATGTTAAACACTGTGACATGCCAGAAAAGATAAACTAGCTGTGATAAAGATCAGCAATATCTTTTCAAGTAATGTTTGTGTGCAGCTTGAGCTGAACCATTTCCTGAAAGAAAGGCTGAATTGGGAGTGGAGATGCAAAACAAACAAGAACTATTGACACATTGGCTCTTGAAGAGACTTATTTAGCTTATCACTTAGACTGTCAGCAAAGATCTTAGCATGTAAAACTTAGTAGGTGCCATCAGCTTCCAATACTCCGCAGTGACCACTTCTGGTCAGTTAGTACCCATGTCATTCCAGCTGTGTCTTGCCAGGTCACAGAATCACAGAATCACAGAATCACCGGGTTGGAAGAGACCCATCGGATCATCGAGTCCAACCATTCCCACCAAACACTAAACCATGTCCCTCAGGACCTCATCTACTTGTGACTTAAACACCTCCAGGGAAGGTGAATCAACCACCTCCCTGGGCAGCATATTCCANGTCTCACCAGTGCCGAGTACAGAGGGAGAAGAACCTCCCTGGACCTGCTGGTCACACCCTTTCTGATACAAGCCAGGACGCCATTGGCCTTCTTGGCCACCTGGGCACACTGCTGGCACAGGTCTTGGCACATTGGGATGAGATCAGACTCTGGGAGAGCAGAGATTTTTAGGCAGGGTGATCACCACTGCACAGCTGAAAATGGTAATGAAAACTGCATATCTTTAGATGGAAAGGAAGATAAAGGTTGAATAACAGTGAAGATATTGTGTTTGCTAAGAGTATGTTTATTGTATATCACAGCTAAAATATTGGTGTTCATAATGACTTTGGAGGCAAGGCTTCATAATGACTGGAATGAAAATTATGGGAAACTAATTTAAGAATCACAAAGAGGACATCAAGACTGCACTAAGTAGTTGGAGGAAAATCTTTTCTTTAGAGAAATGGGGAAAAAAATCTGAAAAATGGAAAAAGTGAAGAGGGAGTTTCTACCACAACTTGAGATTATTTACTGAACTGGAGTCCAAGTCTTGAAAGCTGGAGAAATTAGTGACAAAATAAAACACTTATCCATGGATTATAACGTATCTTGTTAGCAGGGTTGGATCTGTTGAGGTTTTTTCACAATTCATGTTGGCTGCACTAGTGGTAGTGAAGCAAGCAGTGCTGGACCGTGTTCTTCAGAATGGAGGTCAACTGAAGCAGCCTCGCTGCTGAAATGCACGCTGGCCACATCCAAACAACCTGTGGTGAGTGGTCTTAGGCCCTAAACATAAACTGTTGGGATGCTGTCACTCTGGTTCAAGACCAAACCAGGGAAGGTGTTAAGAATTTAGCTGAATAGAGAAAAGAGGGATGAGATACCACTCTAGCACTTTTTAATTTAGTGGTACTGTTGCAGCTGTGGTACACAGCAGACTTCACCTTGCAAAGAAATTGATAGAACCTGGAGAAAAGGGAACCTAACTGATTCTGGAGACCTCTAGAAACCCCTCTTTGGCTAGCCCCAAGTACAATGATCTCAACAGCTATACAGGAGCATAGTCACGTCACTTTAAGAAGCATTCAGACACTGCCATTCAGGTATCTGAATCTGAAATGAATCCATCTCAGATATCCATAGTCATTTAGACAGAAATGTGGAAAGTAGCTGTCTGAAGTGCCTATTTCTTCCCACAGGAAATGCAAACAGTGATGTGATAATGCTTATTAAAATAGCTGACCAGCAACTAGTACCAGAGATACTTGCCTTCTTCCCATCAACAGTGTAGAGCTTCTTCACTGGGAACTGCAGGATCTCCGAAATCTCATCCAGGAGTGTTTTGAAACTCCTGGCATTTCTGCGGTTCAAGATAATTGAGCGCCGAAAGCCAATTTCTCCATTCTTAACTAGAGTGATTTTCTTGGGTATTCTGGGGCCGTGATGAGTGAAAGGTGTGGAATAATCTCCAATCTTGCCCTCCTGAGCTGCTCTTCTCAAGGTACTGGAGGGACGGCCGTTTCGTGGAGGGGCCGGTCTGTGTCCTCCAGAAGCAATGCTAATAGGCTTGACGTATTTCTTGTCAGAGCAAAGGTAGCATCCCCCGTCCTCCAGCTGGTCTAGCTCACTGATGCAATGTATTCCTCGTGGGGTAGTGATGGTCCGTACCCCAAATGGCAGCGGGACCCGATGAGAGAGGTCATCCATGAGTGCATTGAAGCTCTTGAAGCTTCGCTGGTTGATGGCCATCTTGACTCCAGCAAACTGAGGGTCTCCACTCTTGAAGAAGGTTATTTTTTTGGCTGGGGGTACCTTGGTGACAGTGCTTGTCCGAGCCACGGGGGGAAAGGGCTGCTCATAGTTGAAGGAGCTGGTGGTTGAGAGGTAGTCAGCAGGCACCTGAGTCATCCCTCTTGCTTAAAGGTAACTACAGGAAAAGCAAAGAAAGAGTAGGGTTTGTTAGAGTCATGGAGAATCAATGCCTGACCAGCATGGGAGCAAAGTTTGTTTTCCTCACAAGGGTTTTGCCATCTATGCTTGATCAAGAGCAGATTGTACCAACATGGAGTTATGAACTCACTGGCTCAAGAAGGTACAAGGAAACACAACAGGAAGAGTAGACATAACCCTGCTCCTCACAGTTAAACCAGCCTTGTCCTACAGATGCCAATGAGAATTCAGTCAGTGTTGGTCTCCTCTAACGCACAACAATTGAGTCAGACCCCAAGCAAAACCCACAAAAGTTGATATTTGTTTATTGTTGTCCTTTCGAATTTTGTGTCTTCCTTGTTTATATTTTTGAGGTTTTCTCCTAAACTATCAGAGCCAGTGATTATTTTGGTTTTATTTTTGCAAGCAGAGCCCTGGGATTCTCATGTAACCCTTCAACCTCATGAAGGGGCGTATTGAAAAAACAAAGCCAAACTGAGTTTGTTTATGCGGTGATCGCACATCGCAGTATGCAGCCAGTCCTGAGTGTACCGAGAGGCAGAATAGCCTGGTTTCAGAAGAACTGCAAATGGTCATGCCATAGCAAGCTAAAGTAAGGTTCAGATGAACATCAGTGTCAGTTAGGCAAACAGAAAACAGTAAGAAATATCACAAGACCTCAAATAGAACTAGAAACTTTGTTTCTGCTAAAAAGCCTGGTAAAAACACAGCAAGAATGATCCACCCAGTTTGTGTCAGAGCAGCTGGTGTCCTTCACTTTCAATGCTAAGATTACTTTGGTGTTTAAGTCTGGCTGTATAACACTACCTTTTGTAACTGAAATGTTTTTAATGTCTTACCCATAGTGGAGACAAGTGGAAAAGAGACTAGACTCTACATTTGCTTGCTTGCCCTTATCAAATGTATTGTCTTGGAAGACAGTCACTGAAAAATTCATAGAATCATGGAATGGTTTGGGTCAGAAGGGACCTTAAAGGTTATCCAGTTCCAACCCACCTGCCATGGTAAGGACACCTTCCACTGGATCAGTTTGCTCAAAGCCCCATCCAGACTGGCCTTGAACACCTCCAGGGATGGGGAAGCCACAAATTCTCCAGGCAAGGTGTGCCAGTGCCTCATCAAGCTCACAGGAAAATTTTCTTCCTAATATCTAATCTACATCAGCTTAAAATCCGTTCCCCTTCATCCTAGAAAGTCTCCCTGAAGCCTTCTCTTCTCTAGGCTGAAGAACTCCAACTCTCCCCACATAGAAGGTGTTCTAGCCCTCAAATCATCTTTATAGCCTCCTCTGGACTTGCTCTAACAGATCCATGTCCTTCAGACCCCATACGGAATGAAACTGCTATGTCAAAATAAGAAGATATTTTGGTTTTGACATTAAAAAAAAAAATTACCCTAAGTACTACTGCTGAAATATTGGCTGCAATGAGTACAACAAATGTCTGTTTCATGAATAGGAACAGTGATTCCACAGTTCACTTTGAATTGATTACTCAGACTTAAATAGAGAACCTCAATACAGCATTTAGAGATGTCACCTTCTGATCAGAAGTTACTGCACATAGACAGGCAGCAAGCCATTTGAATTTTAGTAAGAAATGCAGTAGCTTGCCTTGTGGCTTGCAGAAGGTTGTTCTGGCTACAAGCACCTACATCAAAATTACTTTCCAAATTATGCTCTTAGTTGACTGCTTTCTATGGCAACTTTAAAACATACCTGACAAGAAAGAAATGGGGTTTTTTATTGTTCAACAAATAAGTTAAAAAAAACAAAAAAAAAATTTCTAGTTACATGTTTCCTTCTGTTTGCTCCTGGTTACAATTCTTGCAACAGCTGGATGAAGTTCTGGTTTCAAGAAAATACTCAAGCTACTGACAAATTTTTCTTTGGAGGTACAGTTTGGTGACCATTGTAATTAACAGTAATTTTGACATTGATTGCTTTCAAAATTCTGAAAATGCTGATTTTCACCACCTTTCAGAATAAAGCCATTATTTTCTTACTATTCTAGTCTCAAGTTAAATAGTTGTACACATTTTATGGCAGCAAATTCACTCCTGCAATAAATGGAAGTTTAATGTTGGCTAGGAGAGAAAAAAACATCAGGCACAATTTGAAAGATTATTATTTTGACAAATCCCTGCTTTTTTATATCCATGCACACTGACAATGATTTCAGGACAAGTTATTATTTCCATGTATATGTTTCACCAACAATTATTCACTTATTCATTTCCCAGTTAAAGTCAATCCATCGCTCTATCTTCCAGGAGAAAATATCTCACTTCTCTATTTCTCAACAGCTTTCAGAAAGGCATTTTTAACTTTTTCCCTGAGTCCCACATTAAAGCTTTCAAACACTGGTGGCATAATTTCCAAACACACACATTATCCAAACTGTAATCCCTGGACCAGTGCTGGTCCACAATATACTGGTTACACTCCCAGAAACCTAATTGCTTCCCGAGGACCTTTTTCTACTTTTTTCAAACGGTTAAATTGTATTGAAAGAAGTATAAAATATTAAAATAAGGGACAAATCATAACATATTCTCCCAATACTAACTTTTCTAGAGAATAGTTACACAAGACTGTTAAGGGAGCAAAAATGTAAAGGAACTTTGTCCCTTAATTTCAGGGTGATAGACTCAGTTTTCCACCCAAGTCGTGCTCTTATGAAGCAGTACGTAACACGAAGGAAGAGCCTTCCACAAAAGCTCTGCATGAAATATAAACACTTCTCACAGGGAGAGTTTTTTTCACTATCCATTTGAAAATTCAGAATGGGAAAGGTACTCTACTGCACACCTGGCAAGGCAACAAAAACTGTCATCTTGCCCAAACACATCTTTTTATAGACACATAAGAGAGGACCCTCAATGCATATTTTTGTACTTACATTGAAATACTTCATGCATCCTGCTCAAGATGACTTTTTCTTATAGAATATCCAAGAGATTATAAATAAATCAACAAAATAATTTTCAAAAAAACCCAACGCAGTCTACTGACCACCTCCAGGATCTAATGTATTAGACAACGCAGGAAAAAAAGCATTAGCAGGTTACATGCTGTCAATCAAACTGTCCTCAAAATGACTGACCACAGCTCGGAGGGTTAATCAGGACTGTGTTGCTAAGGATAGAAATAAAAGCTACCTAAGCTGCTGGAAAAGGGTTTTAGTTTGCCCAATCCTTCTCTTGCTTGCGCCCATGTAACTCAGGTATAAATCTGACTCAGTCACACTCCTCTCAAATCGCACCAGTATAACTGAAAATGCATTCAAGGCCAAACAGGTAATATTTTTCTCTTGCATAAAGGCATGCAGAGGTCTGGAAAACTTCCCTGAGCCACCCTACCCATCATCTCATCAATAAACCCTCTCTTCAACAATACTTTGGAATCAGATTTGTCTTTTGGGTAACTCCAAGGAAATCTGTGGAGCTACAGTAAAGATTATGGTAGCTCCTAAGGATACTTGTAGATGTTGGTCCTCAGCTGGGTGACGGTCACTTAGTCAGGATATAGATGAGTGAAATTCACAAAAAATTTTCAGTGAAACATTATCTTAACAGGAAAGTCTAGTGAGTCCTAACCCAAATATTTTCAAATTCATGGCAGATGTCAAAATCAGAGCCTCACATGAATGCTTAACATCTGGATCATTGAGATTTGGGCATGAAATTGGAACTGGCAAGCAAACTGTGAATGATAAATAATGGGAAATAACTTTTTTTTGTCATAATTGACCTATGTGAGCCTTCATGCTTTCATAATCCCTCTTCGCAAATAAGAGAGGGCCAGAGCACTTCCAGTACAAGGACAGGCTGAGGGAAGAGGGCTTGTTCAGCCTAGAGAAGAGAAGGCTCCAGGGAGACTTTAGAGCAGCCTTCTAGTACTTATAGAGGGGCTACAGGAAGGCTGAGGAGAAGCTCTTTATCAGAGAATGCAGGGATAGGATGAGGGGCAACTGATTTTAAGCTGAAAGAGAAGAGATTTAGATTAGATATTAGGCAAACATTTTTGACTGTGAGGGTGATAAGACACTGGCACAGGTTGCCCAGAGAAGCCCTAACCAAGAGGTGCTTTTGCTTGTATTTAACACCAGATCTGACAAAAACTTAAGTGACAGAGCAGGAAAATAGTTCCAACTCAATGTTTCCAACTCCATGTTTTTCTCTTTTTATGAATCAAAATGCTTTTCTTTTTTTATGAATCAAAAATCTCATCTTCTGTCATTTTCCATACAATATTTTGGCTCGATTAGACCAGAAATACTCCTTGTTAATAAGATCACTTTAACATTCAAAGTCACAGAACAAATTGAAATGAGACTTTTTAGAGAAACATAGTTACATCTTACAAAACATTGATTTATCTTTCTTGCCAGAAACTCCAACTTTTT
>WAAB01024647.1:0-20758 GCA_013389865.1 Piaya cayana
AATTGTTCTCCCAGCAGATATTATTTGATTTTATTTCAAAAACTTGACCTTTGAAATAGCTGCTGCACTTAATTGTACATTTATTTTTTTTTTTATTTCAGGAGAAAACTTCTGGTTTCACAGAAACAGAAAGATTCTGAAGCTCCAGAAAGACTACTTCAAGCAGAGCTGAATGAATTATTTATAGTTTACAACATATCACCCTATTTCCCTATTAGCTTATCATATTATCCACAATTATTTTAACTTGCAATTGCCTGAAAAACAAATGATAGCTTGCCGATCGTCAACAAAAGAAACATCACGTATATGCATTATGTTTATTACATATACCCAGTACATTGCAAGATAATATTTCTGTTCTCTCTTTGGATGACTTATGTTTTCTAATTAAAAGCCTCACTTCACAAGGAGCTTTGCAGTTCTTGAATAAAAACAATAGTCAAGGTAGTAAGATGACAAAAGCTTCATTGACTGCAGTAGGTTTTAGAACACAACGCTTATATATGTGTGAATCTTTGATTTGAGTTTATATTTCATAATGCAAGGACAGAAAGTACATTAATCAGATACTTTGTATACTCTCAAGCAGCAAATGCAATATTCTCTAGTCTTACACTAAAAAAAAAAAAAAGCTTGCTGGTTTATTTAATAAATTCATCCCTGACATATTACTCTGTTCTCTTTCCTTCATTTCCTCTTTGAGGCTTCTTTCACTTTTTGACATCTCTTCAACATTTCTCTCCTACTTCCACATCCTCCAGCTGCTGATTTGTTCCCGCAGTCTCAGACACTAAGGATTCACTCTTTTTAGGTCTCCTCTCACATCTCATCAGCAAAAGATATTATTCTGCATGTAGAGTAAAGCCTTCTTGACCTTCTGCAATAGGTAGAAAAGACCCCGTAGTGGCAGTATTCCATAGGCTTACACAGCAGGCCAAACTACTTCCCTTCTTTGCTCTCGTTATGTGCAAAAATCATTGACCAAGAACTCTTATCACTGCATCTTTCTCATCGTCATAATTTTTAGGATGTGAAGGCAGAAATTTTGTTCTTTACCTGTAGTATTTCCTGAACTTGGTGACTATAGTTTATAATCTGTATTAAGCATTGAGCTTCTGGGTTTTAAAGCAAAAGTGAAGATACTGACAACTTTTACATTATTTATTTTTACTCTTTTCTAAAAGGGAATCTGACTTCTAGGGAAGTCAGTCGTTATAAATATTTATATACACCAAAATAGCAAGCAGAAGGAGCAAGTGGGTTTAGCTGCAACTTTCTGAAATGAGCCAGTTGCCAGATTCCACAGAGCACTGAGGACTGATTACCACAATAAAAATGTACTTCACACATGTAGATGTTTCTGCCTTTCTGAATTATCAGTATATTGCACAGCCATGACGCATTTTTCAGAACATTTATTCCCAATCTGCATTCATAAAGGCTACCTGCTGCTACAAATTTCATTTGAGAACATAAGAGGCTCTCAATACTTCACAGAATCAGATCCCAGGTGAAAAAAAAAACCAAGATGACTTAAGGATGTTAATTAAATGAACAATAACATTATCAAAAAGTTTTAAACAAAATGCCTAAAGTCAACAATAATGATTGTAAAGAACATTGGACTTCCGTGTTGATTGTTTTTATTCAAGAAAGCAATGATATACAAATTACATACTGTTACACAGATATCTTCTTGGACATAGTTTATGACAGAGAAGTAATAGACTCAAAACCCATTTAGATAAATTTTGCTTTAAAATTTTGAAGACACTTTCTAAGAGCAGACATAAAAAATCAGCTGGGAATGTATTATAGCTACTCAGTACAAATAAAGGCAAAACCAAACAAAAGGCAAGTCAGTAGTTTCTTTAATAATAAAGTGCAGTGCAAAACCACTTTAGAGTGAGGCTTGTTCCTTGTTCCACAGCCTCAACTCACAGGAAGAAATTCTGCTCCTTACACATAAAGAAACACAGCTGTTGTGTTCCGTTAGAAACAAATTTCTGTGACTCATGAACAACAAGACTTTTTTTTTCTTCTAAAGGAACACAGAGAAACTGCAATTCTACCAACATAAAGTAAAAAAGAGCTCTGAAGAAGGTATGGATTTTTTCACAATATTACACATTTTTCTTGACAAAGCAGGAAAGGTACAGACATAAGCAACTGTGAGAAGAATTTAAAAAAAAAATGAAAACCAAACACCAGCAACTTCAGCTTTTTAATACTTTCCTCAAGATCCAATTATTAATCTGAGCCTCTGAAGTTCACTTGAAAGAGCAATAGCCCCTTGGAGAAGCACCTAATCTGCTCATGATAAATCTTACAGAATTAATGTTTTTAGGAACTTATTTCTTATAATTTTTACTAACATGCAAAAGTCAATCAAGTACAAATAAATTTAGAGATTCAAGGAGCTTTCAAATTAGGTATTATAACTTTTTAGAGAAATAAATAAAGATATTCTACCAAAGGATGAAGTAGTAAGAGAAATTTCTACTAATGGAAAAAGAATGAAAATTAGATCTGAAATGAGCTATTTTTAATGAATTCCTGACCTTTCCAGGTTGCACATAAATTGCAGAACTGTCCCTTGTAGCAATGAATGGGTTCTAGAAAGCAAAATAGAGTCATTCCACCTTGCAGAGGAAGACCCAGTGAGGGACTGATGGGACTGGCTTCTGGGCAGGCAGAAGCTATAGTCAAGGGTGGCAGTGAGGTTGGAATATCTGTGCCCTCACCAGCAAGGGCACAGCCCTCCCACACACCAATGAGGAGGGGAGTGTGGGGACAGTTAATGTACCTCCCCAGTATTTTCCTAGGAGGCTGCTCCAAGGTCATGGGGCTGCAGCTCACCAGGGCCAAACCCTGGGGCAGCGAGAGACTGCTCTGGTCTTTGACTAGCGTGAAGCTTGAGAAGCACGGGCAGTCAGGATAGGTGAGATCTGGGGTTTTGTTTGTTTTTATTTCTCAGAGTGATTATTTGATTGGCTTGGCGATTTTCCTGGAAAAAAAAATGCTGTGTGTAGACAGACAAGAAATTTTGGGTCAAGGGGGAACTTAAATGGCAAGGTAGACCATGAGAAATCTTGTGAAGTAAAACTTGACACTGTATTTTGAAACATGTTTTACGTTTGTTTTTTTTTCTCAAACTAATTAATCTTTTCCATATCTATGGATTTTCACAGATATAATACCAAGGTTCTACACAAAAGAAAGCTTCAGGCATGGAGTGAAAATCACCTTTGTGGTTCAGGAGAACCAAATCCATAGTATCCCAACAACTGCATTCTTCAAGGGGCTACTTCCCCTTTTAAGACTGCAATACTAAAATATATTCAATAGTAAAAATCCAGTTATCACCGATACACGTTCAAACGATTAAAATATATGTCTTATTCCCCAGACAGCTCTGACCCAGCAGGGGATAAGGCATACACATTCCAAAATAATCCGTCATTCATACAAAGTCATATACTAAACACTGTCTCTATGATTTCTTTATGATCTGTTCCAGTAGGACTGATGAGATGAGTTAAGCAAAAATAATCTTCCCTGAAGCAAATGTTATGAGAAAGTAAAACATAAATGTAATGTCTTCTGTTTAAGAGATTTTATTACCTGATATTTGCATTTATAGCTCCTACAGTATAGGGAATAAAAATGAAAGGAAACTACATAGAAATTTGAAAAGCAGGATGCATTAAATATCTTGAAAAATGTCTTAGATTTCACTGAAATATTTGGAGTACACAAGCAAAATTAACATGGCTAAGCACATAGCCAAGATTTGGGGAATTATTAATTGTGCATCTGAGCTACTGAATTTAAAGACCAAACTGAAAATCTCTTTGTTTAGTGTTTGAATTTAGAATATACTTACAATGTGCAAAATTAAACAGCCTCAAATACTTAAAGCATTAGTTTCTGAGATACTAATTAAGACAATATATTAGAGAAATCTTTTAAAATTAGCTTGCATACTTTTGAAATAATTTATGATCATTTTTTCTTCTTTGCTAATATTTCAGTACATTTCTGCTTTGCAGGGAACATGAAAAGAAAATCTGTCGATTGTCATTTATTTTTGCAAGTCCCTGTGAAGTAAAAGTAGAAACTGTATATCATGACCATTGAAATAACATTATTTAAAGGGAAGGATCAGCAAATTCAAGTAAAAGAATCAAAAAAGGGGAAAGGAATAAAAGCCTTTAAGGGTATTGCACAAGGAAAATCCATCCTCCTGTACAAGCCTGTGTTTTTTGTTTCGTTTGCTGCTTGAGCATGAAAGGAGCTCTTTGGTCACCCCAAAGTTAACCATTGCCAACCCAGACATGATGCTCACAACTCATTTGTACTTTTCTACTTCCATTCTTACAATAAAATCAGTACTCTCAGAGTAGTTGACTCTGAATTACTGTTACAGCAATCAAGCTGGATAGACATGCAGTACATTACAGCAGCAAGAGCTTGTCCTAGAGAGAATGTACAGGTTCAAAGTTCATTTTCACTCTTATTTTAGTGCAGTCTCCAATGTGGCTTATCTTCTAATGTAGGTATTGTTAAAGTCTCTGACCAAAAGGGCACAAATAAGATAATATCTGAGTTCACTGGAATCACAACAAATACAGCTTCTAGTATTTTCCCAAGACACTTTCCATATGTAATGTTGTCATTATGTATGCTTCTTTACCTCTCTCCTGGTTTGGGGATTTGGTTTTTAGTGTTCATGCAGAGAAATTTGGAGCTTAGTTTTCCAACTGGATTTAATTCAGAATCGAAACTTCAGCTGACTGATTTATGGAGGCAAGAGTATTTGGCTTACTTCTACTAAAGTCAATAGAAAATGCTTAAATGTCAAGAAGGCATTTCCAAGACTTATTACTGAAGCACAGAAAACTGGTATAGCATGTGGAGTAAAAGTATTTATATATTCTATGCAGCTAAATTTTGGGTTTCTGACAATTTTTACTCTCTAAATATCTCATTCCTTTTTTCTGAACATGAGGAATCATTCCAGGAAAATCAATGGGATAAATGACAATTACCACTGGAATGGAATGGAAATAGGAATAGGAATAGAAGTAGGAGTAGGAATAGGAATAGGAATAGGAATAGAATTGAATAACATTTAAATTGGAAGGGACCTACAATACTCATCTAGTCCAACTGCCTGAGCAATTCAGAAATAAACAAAAGCTAAAGTATGTTGTTAAAGGCATCATCCAAATGTTTCTTAAATACTGACAGGTATGAGGCATCAACCACCTGTTCAGTGCTTGACCATCCTCTCAGTAAAGAAATAATTCATAAACATCCCTTCGTGCAGTTTTGAACCATTCCCATGTGTCCTGTCATTGGACCCCGTGGAGATCAGCAAAATATCAACAAATGATCTCAGTTAAAGATACAAAAAGAGACCTCATTTTAAACAGTAGTTACAATGTAAGTTACAACCTTGCTTAGCTATTTAAAAAAAAAAGAAAAAAAAAATATAAATAAGAACTTTTACCCATTTTAAACTATTTTTTCTGTATAACTGTTTTCTAAATTTGGGACATTCTAGATTAACTTGATCTCAATTTTCACTACAGATTTTTCTTCTATTGCCCACAGTTGCTACTATTATGTCAAACGAATTCTAACCAGAGGAAAATTCAAGACAAATCCTGCTGCTTATACTACTCAGGAGATCAGAAAGAAGTCTTTGTTGTATTATTTAATCTGGGCAGGTAAAACTACTAGTAATAGCTACATGGTTCTAGCAGCTGTTCAACGCCATAGATTTTCCGCATGCCAAGACTATTTCCTTGCTTGGTTAAACCTGCTGTGCAATCTGTATATTTTTTACTGAAGAAAAGTACTTAATCACAGGAAAACTATTAAACACATACATATGGAGCTTGATTTCTAATGTATACCTTTATTTGTGTGGATTTAGATCCATGACTGGAATACTGAAGAGGCATGGCAAAAGCTCCTATTTCTGCTACAGAAGAACACTGAATTCTGATTTTTTCATAGACTTTTGAATTCTGTATTTAAAATTATTAATTCAGCCTAGAAATTGAAAAGACAACTGAACATTTCACTTTACTAGCCAGGTGTCTACGTTCTGATACTTCCCTACACATGGAATAAAGTGCTCCGGCTTGTAAGCACTTGGATGCTTTACAGAAAAACTCCTTCTATATTTGACTGTATCCAATTAAGAACAATGACATGCAGACCCCTATTTTGCCTTTTCAGGCCAGCTTTGATGGGTTTAAGTGAATTTTCTACATAATTTTGCTCACCAGAACAGAACAAAAAATTAATATCATGTTTAAAGAGGGTATATATTTCTTAGCTTAGAAGATTAGGGTTGTGGGTTTTTCTGACTGCTACTGCTGTTTATTTAAAGAGAAGAGCAATGTATCAATGTGTTTTTAGAATCATCCAGCTGGAAGTGTGGCTGGTGCTTAAATCTTAAAGGAAACTGTATTCCTAAAATATTAAATTAAAACCAAAAAAAAACCCAAAGCTTTTTGACAGCAAAGCTTTGTGTTCCTTCCAAGGATCACAGAAACAGTACCAAACTCAGACATTGCCAGCAACAGTCAAATTATTGACCTTCATTAATGGGAAGCAGCACTATAGGTGGAGATAAAAATACATGGAGAGTCTTCTTTGATATTCCCTCACTGTAGGATCTGTTTATCTTTGATTTCACTTGCACATCTAGTTTGCAAATCCACCAGAGAGGGGGCTTACTTACACAACTTGGAACTCCAATTCTTCAGCATCATGTATTTACAATACCATATAAATTATTTACAAGAAGACAGCTATCTTTAGTGAGACATCCTTGATTAACCTCGTGAATTTCTTCATCTAGAAATAGCTATCCTCAGGAATTAATGTGATTACCTAACTTTGTTTGAGCACCTGTAAGAGTTACAAACTTTTCCCTGTTAGTTGTAAAGGACAATACTATTTTCATAATAATGCAGGGTCCTAGCACTTGGATGGCAGGTAGAAAAATGGGATCCTGCTTGGCCGTGGATGTCAGGCGGCACCAGGTCTACACATTCACGTTACTGGATGCAGTAATGCCACAGTCACAGGGTGGACTGCAGGCACTCAACTACAGAAGTCGTCTCTTTATCAGGGATTTTCACACTTTCTTGACTTAATGGCAAACTGATTTGCCCAGCATCAGTCACCTGTGAAGGATGATGGCTGTGCAGCACCAAGCACAATATCTCTGGATCATTTCACTGACAAAAAGTACATGTTTGCACCAGTGCTAAGAAGTGAGATAGTATAAACTTATTTTTGTCTGCATGTAATCTAAACATGTCATAATTTTGTCAAACCTGACTCACAGTAAATGATTTTTTTTAATTTTTACTCTCTAAAATACTGCTGTGGTAATAGCACAAAACCGGGAGTACTTCCTATTTCATGTTGTTCAGTTATTGAAGTGATTGTCAATCACCAAAAAGTGTTCTTCTGTGAGTATTAGACAAAAAAATGTAAATTGTTTGAAAAATCTCTCAGGTCTTAAGCAAGCAAATACTCTAAAAGCAGTTTAATGCTATGCACAGTATTAAGTTCTAAAAATTAAACATGATATTTAAACTGTTTTACTAGATTGAGGTCTGATTTTTTGGGGTAAATAAATTTTTGCATTAGATCATAAACATAGATTTTATAGTATATGATATAGGTATGCCCTACTGCATAAATAAGGGTGAGTGATGACTTAGACTCCATAGATTTATCTTGAAGTTCCAGGTTTGAATGCATGTATCTTTTTCCATATATATTTAGCATGTTTAAAGCTGTTAAGCTGATTTTAGATCCAAATATTTGGAATATGTCCTTAACAATAATTGCATCTAATATATTATCTTTGTCTGAAGGAATTAAGAAATCTCAAACACAGTCCTATAAGCTTAACAAATTCTGATGCAAGAAAAGAACAGAAAAGTGAATGTTGGGCTATCTCATACTACTGAAGCAAACACAGTGGATTATTAGAAGACTGGGGATATGATCAGCTTTTTCACTGCCATGTGCTGATGCATCCTAGATGGAGTATGAGGGAAAGAATCTCAAACAATCTAGTTATCATGTCTTCACTGCTTAAGGCTCCTGGTACCAGCTACAAAATGGGGCTTCTTTGGGACACCCTGAGCCATTAATCATCTTCAAATAGGCAAGTGAGTGCTCCAGGATTTAAAAGACACATTTTTAATATTTTCTATAACATTACAAGTCAGCAAACAGATGCATAAAGAGATAGGTGGTTAGGACAGTAACATTTCATTACAGACATGAACAATACATTTTTCCAGAAGATATTGGTGCAAATTTGAGTATAAGAAATACTTTTTTTTCACAGAGAATATAAAGGACTCTTTTTCTCATTCCCATGGTTGAGAATAAATTTGCCTGAAAAAATGAATGCCAGTTGTCAGTGTTATTACACCATCTGGTGGATAACTAGTCTAATTGAGAATGTTGCTGTAAGAGCTAGCACAGTGTTCGATTGCTGGAAACAATTCCTATTCATAAAATGCAGAGTCTGTTTTATACATATTAAGAGTCATTTCCATGACTGCTTTTGAAAAATAAAACCTTCAAATCTGAAAGAAGATATACATAAATTAAGAAAGATACTGATGTTTACATGTTGATTAAATATATCTCTTAGAGAGCATTTAAACCATTGTGTTTGGAAGAAACCAAAGCCATTGAGCACTTAACCGTACTGGAGTAATAACTCCAGATATAGAAAACTACTCATCTAATATGCTGTAAATACACTCTCATGATTCAGTAAGGTAACTACTGGCCCCTTGGGCGCAGATCAGGATCGGAAATTAGATGCTACCTTTGAGACCACCAGTTGTTCATCAGTACCAATGATGCTAACTATCTCTCTTCATAGATTAGACACTAAATACAACTTCCATGATTTCTGGTGCTTCCAAAACATTG
Source organism: Piaya cayana (assembly GCA_013389865.1). Classification (NCBI taxonomy): domain Eukaryota; kingdom Metazoa; phylum Chordata; class Aves; order Cuculiformes; family Coccyzidae; genus Piaya; species Piaya cayana. Next base: position 8,995 of record WAAB01024647.1, read on the forward strand.
TTCATACAAATTTAAATCTTATTTCGGCTCACTGGAGATTAAAAAAATATAATAGTAATAGTATATGAATAAGAATAGACTAAGTAGAAACTATGGGAATTTATATCTATTTTATATATATATATATAATATACATATTATAGTATATGAATATATATATATACTATATATACTATATATATATAGTGTGTGTGTGTATGTGTGTGTGTGTGTGTGTGTATATATTATATAGTATATGAATAAGAATAGACTAAGTAGAAACTATGGGAAAATTCTGGGATTTTCATATTCTTCTTTTTTGTACATCCATGGTTAATGATCCCATTCTTCACAAACATAAGCTACAGGCATTGGAAGGTGATCTCTTTTGATTTTAATATCTCTAGGCCAGTTTCTCTGACCAGAATTATCCAGCAAAATTACAGAGAAGACAAGAAAGATTAATCTGCATGCATGAAAATGGAAGTCTTTATCTTCTTCAATCACGTGCTGTTTCAGTGCACCAAGATACACAAATTTTGATTCTTTATAATGAATCTTTTCACAATGAGGACAGTGAAGCAGTAGAACAGGCTACATTGAGAAGTTGAGCATTCAATACAAACTTAATTAATCTGAAATGTAAAGGCTGCTATCTGCATGACTTAACAACACATCTATTTCGTACAACTATAGGGTCCAGAATAATAGAGTATATAGCTTACTGAACTTCATTCTGTGTGTGCTGACTTTTTTGAACTCTGTTTACTCTGCAGAGAAACGCAAAGAACTTGAAAATGTGTTTCAAGGTCCCACTGCTGTGATTACCTGCCATAAGCAATATACACACTCCCTTCGCACGGACACCCATAGTCTCTTTCTTACAAATGTGAAAGCAATTCACATGAAATATTAGAAATTACACAGAAAATAAGATCAATTTTTTCATATACCAACCATTGAACCAAAACCTTCTGAGCTAAATATTCTTCAAAAAAGCTCCTCAAGCAGCCTTATAGCATATACATTTTAGAGAGCTGCTTCCTTTCTCTTGGAACCCTTCCCTTGCATTCTCTGCTGTTACTTCTGGCTAAAATAAGGATTGATCAAAACTGTCAACCAGAAGAGAGAAAAAACTTTAAAACAAGGAGAATCAATACTCACAACTTCTGTCTCCATAGTTTTGCAATACTTGCTGTATTTTGTAATCTAGAAATATAAACAGACAAATCAACTGATACTTATTCTGTAATACAATAACTTGTCATTTGCGATATTGGTGCATTGAGTTCAGTGTGCTTTGCTGCATTCTAATATTACAAAAAAGCGATGTAGAATTTTTTTTTTTTTTTGCTTTACTTGATTGCTAGTGAGGCTTGCTTGGTCTCTAGGAGCTATATTGTTTGCTATTGTATTTTTATGAAAACAGATCTGTTCTTTCGTTTGCACGTTTAAAACAACAACAGAGGCAGAATAGACATTAGGATGTAATATCTTTTGATGATGTCCCACTGAGCAAGAAATCAATCAGGACAATTACTTGGATCATTTGGAAACAAGCACAAACAAGGGCAAGACTGTGGTATTGTGTGCTGGAGTGTAGAATAAGTATGTCTCTTTCAAAAAAGGATTAGAACCTAAGTGCACCAAAGCACGAAAAAAAAAATCTGTAGAGAATAGTGATGCTATAATGTCATTAAATACAGTTTAAGCTGCCAGAATCAGGGAAAAAAAGACTAAAAAGACTGAAGAGCAAGTTTGGCCAATTAAATTGAACACATCCTCATTTAGCATATATAACATAATGAATGAAATGACAAGGCTGTGATTCAGTAGTTTAAGGTTCTATTCTAACATACAAAGTATCTGATACAACACTGCTGTGACAATGTAAGTTCTGTGTTCTGTTGCATATTTACTCCACAGGCCATAAAGTACAGAGAGGGTTGCATCAAAATCTTACTTTATAACTTGCTGACATTTTAATTCACCTCATTTCATGGCTAGAAGCAATTAAGAATGAGACAAAACATAATAAAAAAATGGAGGGATTTGAAAAAACACCAGCAAAATGCTTAAAGCTGTTTCACTGGTTGACCAAACAGAAACACAGACAAATCTTTCAGCTCAACATATGATTTTTTTTCCTGACAGAACAAATATGCAAAAGTTTATTTGATTAGACTGTTTTCCCTTGTTCCAGATGAATATTTTATATCTTCCTCCTTTCCACTTTCATGAAAGGATGAAGTGTAAACTCTTACTAGCATTTTAGAATCGTAGAATCATAGAATCAATAGGTTGGAAGAGACCCACAAGATCAAGTCCAACCATTCCTATCAAACACTAAACCATGTCCCTCAGCACCTCGTCCACCCATCCCTTAAACCCCTCCAGGGAAGGTGACTCAACGCCCTCCCTGGGCAGCCTCTGACAGTGCCCAATGACACTTCCTGTGAAAATTTTTTCCTAATGTCCAGACTAAACCTCCCCTGGTGGAGCTTGAGGCCATTTCCTTTTAAAATCCCAAAATAAAAGTCAAAGTGGTTTACTAAAAAATTGCCAAAGGATACTCCAATACTCATTCTGCTGTTTTGGTTTGTCTGCAAGCAGTTTAATCCTCTTACTCCATGTGCACTAATAGATGGGCACCCAGCTCTATTTGTTCTTTCTTGTTCCAAGTGTTTTTACCGTAAAATCATCATAATCCCATTGTTTGCAGCTTTTCACAATTTCCATTCTCTGGCCTGGCTCTTTCTTGAGTCTGGCAAAGACTGTCCTATGTAGTTCCCTGGGGATAAAATTCTGCATATTCTCTGGGAAGACCTGGCAGATTTTAACAGCTTATCTGTTTACTAATTCTGTCTCGTAACAATTGACGGACTGTGTGTGTCTTCATGCACTGAGCAGCTGGGCATGACCAATCACTTTCATGAGTGCACCTGCAACAAGGAGACAAGATAGGGGCAGATGGGAAGAGTTTGGGAGCTGGGTGGTTGTCAACATAAGAAAGCCAACAGAAGCATGCCAACCTCCTGAGTCTGAGGGGAAATGAGAATACCTAAGCTGCACTGTTGCTCTGCTGTCACAGTGGTGGGAGCTCTGGCAAAGTACCTTGAAACAGTCTTTAAAGTTGTTCTATATTCAAATGAATTACAGAGGAAATAATTTTATTTTGTTCATTCAAGTGGCGGAATCTGTTCTCATTCTCCTGCCAAATAACGTTGATATCATTGTGAGAATGTGCCACAGAATATCTCATTTCTTCTTTAACATTAAATTAACACTTGCTAATCAAGAGATCAAGAAAAAAGTATTTACATGCAAAAAGTTATTTGACATTATTATGCTTTTACAAAATTTTGCATTGGTAGTACTTTTAGAATGACTCTTTATGGAGTAAAGACAATGAATAAGCTAGGTTTCATTGGTTCCATTGCTTTAATTTTCCCAGAAAATTAACAGAGAGACATTTAATAGACAGGTTAACTAGAAACCATTAAGACATCCAGTACAGTCCTGGAGAACCAGAGCTGTCTCTTTCAATTTCATATCTATTGTTGTACAAATATCCTCCAAAGAAGTTCTCAGAAGTGATCTTTCTTTATTTCAGTGTCTTATTTGTTCCGGTTTTAAGAATGGTTAAGCATGTCACAACTGCAACTGAGAATTGTAGAAACCGCTTTTAAAAAAGTCTAAAATATCCTGCTTAGTCATTTAAAGTTGGGCACTGGGAATGACTATGCACTTTCTCAACCTTAGGCATGGTGACAAGATGTTAATAAAGGATGTGATCCTAAATGGGAATAAGCAGTCTTCCATATTCCTGACATTTTGAAACATGTAATTAATGTTTCTCAACAAGGACAAGGCTTGTAGTTATAAATAATAAAGAAAAACCTTAAGGAAATTAGTTATTCTTCTTTCTGATACCTACTAAAAAATCCGCAAAATAAAATGTAGCAGTAGATACCTACTTTGTACAGAAACACCCTCTATCCAGTGTTATGAACGAACTAAAATTATTCGACATTATTGTAATAATATAATTGTCTCTTAAAGAAAAATTAACTTTAGGAGACAGCTTGAATTTTGCTTTAACTCTGTCATTTCCTGAGTTGCAACACTGTGACTATGCAAGTTTAATTTTTTTAAGTACTGGAGAAGAGGAAAAGAGAAAATTGCAGCTACAAGACAATGCAGTGATTAATGGGACTGGTAGTCAGCACCTAATTTCTGTGAGCCAAAGCAGTCTAAATTATACCCTGTGTATCAATCAGTGCCAATATAATGAAAACAGAGAGTTAGATTCTGTATACATATGGATGAAGCATAGGAGAATCAACAAAGAATGAGGATCTGATCCTACTGCTCTTTTTTATTGTATTCTGTATATAGGCTTAATTGTGAGTTAAGAACTTGAGGTGCTAAGATAGGAGTAACTATTAGTTCACTTCCACAAGTATTAGAAGTTCAGTGCATAATCAACTGTAACATAGTACATATGATTTAACATAACATTTTAGAGGCACTTTGAGGGATGGGAAACTTTATGGAACATTAATCTGCTGTGAATGTTATTTACAAGAATATTTTCCCTGCAAAGGTGAAGGAACTACTTTTCTAAGTTAAGCATTTAAGTTGGTTTTACCAGACAGTCTGTTCAAACTGCTGTCTTGTAGAGGTAAACATATGCCATGGTTAAGTATCTTTGTCGCCTGGAAGGAATTGTTACTCTTCATTTAAGATCATCCAGTATTTCTTTTCACTTTTGAAAAAAACATAACAACAGTCTAATTACTATAACAGGACCGCTTTACCATATTTGTGACTGATCAATAGGAAGCAAATAAATTCTGAAAGCTTTCTAAAAACATGTAACCTAGTTCAAATGTTTAACAGGAAACTGGAAATTCAATATTTGTTCACCTGTTGTATTGACTTCAAATAATTTTCTGTTAAATGATGTATGAACTAAGCCATGGAATTTTCTCCCAGTTCCAGATGTAGCAGCCTGTTAGATGAAAAAGACAGGAAAATAATTTGTGCTTCCACAATAACTGTTATAAAAAGGAAATTAAGTGTCCCCCAAGACATGTATGCAATCTATCAATATACTCTTTTGACATTTTTCTCAAACAACAATCTTAAATACTTCATCTCCTACTGTTTTCTGTATATAGGCAATAACTTGTATTGAGGCATATGAAATACAACACAGTCAACTCTCCTTTCAGAGACCAGTAAAAAGAAGAAAGGAGTCACTAGCAAAACCAAATGTGTTCTGCTCTGAAATAAGCAAAATTATTTCTCCATCACTTCCTAAAATAATTCCACTATGCTTTCCTTTTCTATTTTATCATCTCATAATACTTTTGGTCACCATTCTGTTCTGTAATGTTGGGACACTAAACACAGAAGAATCAGCAAGGGTCTTTAGATAATACAGGCAATACTAGGACATAAATTTTTTTCTTAACGTATTTTGGTTTTTTTCTAATCCAAAACCTTTAATAGAATGTTCTCACTTCCCAGAATTTAATTATCAATAAATACCGGGGAGAAAATTATTTTTAACTTCTGAATTGGAGTTGCATTTTCCACAAGGGTAATTGTTGCTGTTACTTGCCTTTATTTCTGTGGAGAGCATTGCTCGTCTCATGTTTCTTAACTCTTTTTTTCCTTCTACCATTTTGTCCTATTCCATTCATGTTACATTGTTCTTTCTTTCACATCTGTTTTCTATTCTGAGTTCACTTGATTGCACTCCTTTGGGAATCTGGTGACTACAATCTATTTTAAAATGAAGCAAACACTTCTGGTGTTTTTTTTCCAATTTCTTTAGAAATTTTGACTTCTTTTCAAACCACCTTCTAGCTGAAACTACTGAGAGGAATGACAGTTCCAACAAGAAATCTTTCATGTTACATTTTCTTTTTTAATATAAACACTTCTTATAAAGTGAGACATATGACTTTTCTTATAGATTCCTCTGATTTCTTAAACTAGGAGCATATTGGAACTGAAAGTTATTGGACGCACTGAATGTACAGCAATTTATTTTTCAAGACAGAAAAGAAGATCCTTTTTCTGAACTGAACTGAACTGAACTGGCTTGAAGAAGTTTGGTCAGGCCAAGATAAATGCTACAGTGTGTTAATTGTATACCATATCTAAAACAACCCTCCACAAAAACATAATTTGGAAACAATGAATGACAAAATCCAGCACAGCTTTTTCAAAATATTAGTTATTCTGTATGTGAGATGCCAGTTCAACAGAATATACTACTGCAGCAGCAAAAGGATTGAGCAATCATTGAAATTTTTTAAAAATGAAAATAGTGCTTTCAAGAACAGCTTAGTTTACACAATTGCCCAATATAATCATTCAGAGTATCTTTCTGAAAATATCAAACATACCTTTTTCCTCAAAATAGGGGCATTCATCAAAGATAACAACATTACCATTCTGAAGGTCAAGCATAACCATATCTGAGCATTCTCCTTGGTGCACACATTGAAGTTTACCCCACATCTAGAAAAGAAAAAGTGGATCAAGAGAAAAGGGAGAACTCAAGCAGCACACTCAGAGAGATTTAAGAACCTGATTCTTGGAACTGAGAAATTATGCACTGGAGACAAAACTTTGGCAGGAGTCATGCATATCAAAGCAGAGCAATGTCATAAGAAATTCATTGAAGTCAGAATCTTTGAGTTACACTCACTAACGATCTTTATGATCTTGCTGATTACTTAATTTCTCCATATTCTCTTGCCTTTCTAGATTTTCCGGGATTTTTTTGTATTTAGATTAGACACTCCCTATGGGTGTCATATTCTCCAAGATCAATTTCTCACACTCGAGCTTCCAGTCAATCTAATTATATGTAGTGATACTGTCTGCGCAAGCTATTGGAGAGTAGGGGTATGAAAAATAACCATGAGTGCATCCTCTGCAATAGTAGCAAAATTTTGAGTTTTACTGCTTTTTAGAACAGGAAAATATTCCAGAAATATAATAATACAGTCACATATTCAATGCAAGTTATATCTCAGAAGAATCTCATTGGAAAAAGCTTTGACTATGGTTCAGCATTTAGACCTCCCTGAAACAGAAATTAGGAAAAAAAAAGTCTAACCTCTTACATAGGCAAAGAAAGAACATAAATGAAAAGATACAAAAGGAAAAGGCATCCTTCTCATACACTCTGGAATGAGAAGAACATTTCAAAGATAAAGGTACTGTGATGCTTTCACTTACATTCTTTATCTCATAATCTTGATCAGACACACAATGTTCTTTATTACCTAACTTGTTTCTTATAATAAAAAAGTAAGTATACAATTTCCAACACACTTCTACCAATGTGTTAAATTCAGATGCCATGCAGAAATGCTTTGTTGTGTACACGTATCTCAACTTTATTTTGAAGAGACATTAAAGATAATTTTCAAATTAACTAGAGTGTTAAAGGTATGGATAAATACACTGACCTAACAAAAAGATTGTCTTTCCAGGAAAACATGTAATGCATTCGCGCTACACATTATAAAGAAAAACCTTTAATCAATGATGTAAAATCCTTTCATTGATGGTGAAAAAATAATGTACAGTAAACCCAGTTTCCTTATTTAGTTTATTAAGTACAAAGTGGACCATATTGGAAAACTGTTGAGACTAGTTAGATGAAGTCTTTCTGTGAGGGATCTTTCATTTGTAGTCTACCATTCAGCCTCCCTTGACATATGTAGAGCAGGTAATGCCTAATGAAATATGCTATTTGCGATCTGCAATTGAGCATTTCAACAGCCCCAAGGCAATTGAGACTTCAGCCTCCATGGTCTGTAAAAAGTTAAGAATTGTCCCATTGTGGGCCTTTTTATCCCCGTGTTAAGGTTTGGAAGTGTTTGAAAAGATCTGCCTATTAGTAATAGGAGGTAATGGCTTCAGCTGATTGTATTGAGTTCAAGATATAACGGCTGTCAATCAAGCCTAAGCCCCTTCTCATGCCATGGTAAGAGTGTTGGGCAGCCCTCACACTCAGATATAACTGAACTAACAAACAACTTGAATTTTCCATGAAATAAATCCAGAACAAATAGCAAAACTGCGTGTGCAGGTCAGTATTCTATGCACAGTCTCGTATGTGTTTGGTTTACTGTGCAAGTGTAAGATTTACAACAATAAATTTAAACTTTGTGAACGTTATGCATGTGTTTAGATCTTAGGTGTAACAAGCTTCCTGTGTACATGCTGATGTATCCGTGTGCCTGAAAAGACTTTCATAAAAAAAGTTAGGACACATACTATTATAATACAGTCAGGAACAAAGAGTACTTCCCTGCTTCCCTTGATGAATCTATGCAGACTAATTACAATCCAGAAAATGCAGTAGGAAATCATCTTAAATACCTGTATAACTGATTTCATCAACTCACTGGCTGCAGTTACAACATATGCTCCCAAGAATGCTTTCAAATTACACAGGTAAAGAATAATAATAAATATTTTTCAGTTCATTAAAACAGCGAGCATTGCATGGCATTACCTTTTAAAAGTAAGAAATTCTGTGTCTTTACAGAAAGTCTAACTTACCCCAAAACTTCTTCAGAAGTTCTTATATAATCCATGTCTTGAAACTGTTTTCATAATGCTCCCCCCTGCCTGTAATACAGACGACTGAGTTTCAAGTATTTCCTTTTACCCTCTCTCTAGCTCTAATTATACTGCTGCAATAGCTACAGCAAGAGTTTCCATTAGAAAGAGATACTAGTTAAACAATTTCATATAAATTTACCCATATTTTGGTGCCAATTTCCTTGCAAAATGACAGAGTAGGCTTTCAACAGCCTATTTCAGCCAGGGCTCTGCCAGCCACCAATTGTCTTCAACAATAGCCCGAGAGCCCTAGCTTTCTTCTCATTACCATTGAGCACACAGAGATGAACCCAGCATTTCTGAATCATGCACTTATTTTAAAAGTGTGCCTCTTCACCTTCTTGTTTCTTACGCGTTGATGGAAATAAAGGGAGAAATGGTGATGAATGAAAAACCCAACTTAGTTTATGTGTTGTTACAATGTAGAGGGCTTCACTAGTGCCCTCCACTTAAAACTCCTTCAAACACAGTTACCCGGGGTTAATTGGCATGGAGAGACTCAAATGAGCTCTTTCAAACTTGAGAAATTAATAAAGAAACCTCAGTGCTTGCAGAGGCTCATTGAAATGATGAAAGCATTTTGTAATGCCTCTGAGAATGAGAAAACCAGCTTCCTATACACCAACAGTAGAATAGCAGCTGTCCTCAACTTCTGACAAGAAGATAATGATGAGGGAATCTCTGTGACACCCAGTACAGTGCTGAGCCATGAGAAGGAGAGTTGTTTGACATCTACATGAAACTACAGCAAGGCAGGAGGGAAGTTGAAGTCCAAACTGAGTTTAACAGGCTTTAGTTAAATTACCTTCAAGGGAGCATGATCCAGGCCTGTTTGCAAATATTTGATTCTCTTCAATTTCTGCACAGGTCCAGTAAAGCACAGAGTTGGAAAATGCATAACCTGAGCAGCTGGGAGACATTGTGTAAAATCCCTTAGAAAGAAAGAGCAGGACATGCTATGAAAATATTTTCCTTAACGGTACCATGGACACAAAAAAACATCATGTATCATTTAGATTATATCTGAATTTGTTAAAACTTAAAACCAGGGGTGGTATCCTGTCCAAAAACCATGCAGACCTTGTCAGCATGTCACTTCAACCCACCTGAAAATCTGCTAAGCTCAATGAACTACGTGTACAATACCGACTATACTTAGGCATGCATGCAATTGGTACATGCCAGAAGAGTTAGTCTATTACTGTGCCTACTATAAATATTGCAAGCAAATTTTGCCAGTTATTTATTCTTTGATACCATATGATTTCTGATCATAACCATAGAATTATTTCAGTTACCTTGCGTACCTTAGCATATTCAGAAGTGGAGAGACAACCCTACTTTCATTGGTGTTAATATGTTTCTGTGAATGGAATGAAGAAACAAAATTAAGTGATCAGAAAAATTATTAAAGTTATTTGATAAAGTAAATAAATGAAAGCTACTCTGCAGCTCAACAGAAAAACATGATCAATAATGAAAAGAGGAGAAAAAACCACCACTACTTGATTCTGTGCACAGTAGACATCATAGGAAATACAATAGTAGAAGACTTAGGCAAATATAACTCATAACATAAGCAAAACCCAAACAAGTAGATACATCAAATGATTCTTAGGTGTACCAATTAACTGCGGCTGAGGCAGAGGAGCACATGAAATTGACTGGTTTTGATCAATATAGCACCAGAGCTTGATGAGGGTGGAATGTATCTGTCAACTCTGCTGATACTGGGCCATTACCACTTCCTCACTATCCTAATGAGAGTAATCAACTCACGAGTAAGTCATGAGTTACACAAAACGAGCAGCTAATACTGAACTCACATCAGGAAGTGACATAAAAGAACTAAAATGAAATGCATTGACCTTCACAGAGACTGATAAGGAGAGCTATTAATTTTTCAGCTTACCAAGAATTAGATAACTAACTACAATATAAACTGTACATGAGTGAATTTTCCACTGAATTACCCCCACAGCAGAGTTCAGATCTCATATATTTTGCTATTGTTATGAATTTCAGCTACAATAAGGTCACTCACTACTGTCTATACAAAATGCTAAGCATGATGAACCTTTTTAGATATGAATCACAGAATCATTGAATCACAGAATAACCAGGTTGGAAGAGACCCACTGGATCATCAAGTCCAACCGTTCCTATCAAACACTAAACCATGCCCCTCAGGACCTCATGCACCCGTGCCTTAAACACCTCCANGCACATAAAAATGAGGGAAAATGTAAACCATACAAAATCTACTAAAGATAAGGAGTTCAAAAGTTGGGGTCAGTGAGATAGCAGAGCAGTAGTAACAATGCAGCAGAGTTGGTGATATTATCATGCAAAGTGAGAGTAGAAAACAGCAAACAGAAATACCTGACATCTGTTGCCCAAATCAGAACACCAAGGTGAATATCACCTGAAGATTCTGACAGTGTCTTGTAAACAAGACTCTCTTCCAGCCTGGTATGAGCCACTGCTCCAAACAGCATTTGGAGTCCAGTGTAGCAAATATTTGCTGGAGAAGGAAGAAAGAATTGCTAAGGTCTGCTAACTGATTTTCAAGGATATAAAAACATAACAAGTCCCACTCTGTCACTGGCAGAGCATTCTGTCAACTAGCTAGAGTATGTAAAGAAAAACAGCTTTAAAAACATTTCTCAGATAACTTGCTAAGAAATGATATTATTGTGAAGAGAAGCTACTCTAGGTTGCTTTATTTCAAGTAGGCTCAGAGACTAAAGAAGGACACAGGAGAAATGTTTTTGCTTTGGATAAAGGAGTGTGAAGACATGAAAAGGCCCATTTTGCATGTGCAATTATATTACAACTTCTGCATAGGAACTGGTTCATATTTTTTCACAGAATCATTTACAAAATTAGAACATCATGTTCATACACAGAAAGATCCATGTTCACTGCAGGCAATGATGCACATTATCAACCTGCAAATCTGTGTTGTTCAGTCTATTGAGATGTATAACAAATTACTTAGCATAACATGCAACACCTGTTGTAAACTGTATTGCAACAGAAAAGCTAAGATTCTTTTTTTGTAAATGGATTATCTTTGTTGAATTCCACATACATCAAACAAATTAATAAAAATAATAAAAAA